>APFE031054638.1:294562-319096 GCA_000404065.3 Pinus taeda
TGTACTCCTTGTAGATAGTGAGGGCATTTGTATGATTTTGCACAAAGTTATGGATATGTCTTGCATCCTCAATAATGCTTCCGATCCAAAGCACATCAGAAGCAATGGATTTCAGTGCTAAGTTCAATGAATGGACAATGCAAGGTGTCCAAAACACTTGTGGATATTTAGCTTCCACAATCATGCCAGCCGCCTTGCAAACAGGTGCATTATCTGTAATGATTTGCACACAAGATTCAACACCTACATCTTCAAAAACTTTAATAAATAACTCACCCATAAATTAAGCATCCTTGTATTCACCAAGTGTATCCACTGCTTTCATGAAAACTGGACCATTCAAGGAAGACACCATGAAGTTGATGATTGGGTGTCGTGCTGGATCTGTCCATCCATCAGAAACAATGCTAACCCTAGATGTTGGCCATGATGCCATAATAGGCTCAAGCATTTTTTGCACCTCTTTTTTTGTCTTCGTCAACAATGTGGTTCTCAGCTTCTCTGACCCAGGAGGCACATACCTTGCTAGAGCCCCTTGAGTTAGAGCTCGGCACATCTCAACAAATAAAGGTGAACGTGCAACATTAAATGATATGAAGTTTTGATAGAAGAAGAAGGCAATGGTGAGATCAAGCTCTTCCCATCTCTCTATTTGGAAAATCTTGTCCATTGGACCAAGTGATCTTCTTTTTAATGCTTGTCCCTCAGTAGAAGTAGAACTTTCAAATGGAAATTTGGCGGTGGCTTTCCTCAAAAATGGAAGGGGGTCTTCATTTTTGGGTTTTTTTTATTTTGAAGCCAGTGCCACATGTTCCATACCAACATTGACCTCATTTTCCAATTATTTTCTCTTTTGTGAAGTAATAGCTCTACAAGATCTAATCCCACAACCAGGTAAAGCCAACAAATGTGATTTCACATGGTAATATGTGCTTTTGAAAGAAATGTTACAAAAGTTGCATTTCCATTGCACATTGCCTCCTCCCTTTCCCTTGTTGTTTGGCCCATCCTCTCTTGTGACATATTTCCACAATGGATATTTATCATTGTCTTTAAGTCCTCTTCCCTCAACATTACTTGCAGGAGACTCTAATGATATTGGGGGAGGAAGGGCATCTCTACCCATGACATTCTTGCCCTTCCTTTGCCCCCTAAATGCTGCCTTTGATTGAGCCATGAACACTGTTACGGTGTTACCTCAACCTGTAAAAAAAATGAACAAACTGCTGAAACAGTGAAATGCCAGTCTTAGAACAGAGACAATACACATAAATTCATCAAACAATTTATAAACACACTGCTGTAGGTGCTCTTCTTGTATTTATTTCAATGTATTACACACACTACCACAAGAATGAAGCGTGTTTGTCACTGACTCACTTCGTTTTATGACTCCGTTTTATGAGTTACCTCTCAATCCGTTTTATAACATTGTTCTGCTACATATACAATATTCACATGCTATTGCTAACTTAGGGTGAGAATATATGAGAAACGGATATATTATTAACTGCAATCAATATTGTGATAATGTACGCTACCATATAATAATATAATAATGTTGCAATGACAATGATGTATGCTGCAATATAATAATATAATAACACTACAATGACAATCACTATGATAACACCACACATTGTATGAACTCAACATATTAAATATGTGCAATGTATAAACATTGAATAATATTAAGTTATTAACACATAAAATAGGCACAGCCACACACATTATGAACTCTCAACATGTATAACATTGATACATAAGTTACGACGTCCGTTTCAGATGTAAATTTGTAATAGAAAGGGACATCCTTGCTGTAGCAGTGTAGGCTGTAGCGTAATAGGTAGGTTACGTAGGTAAACAGTGAACAACACCAACTTGCCTGGTGGACTGTGAACAATGCAACGCTGAACGGTGGTCTGAGAGTCTACTCCTTGCTTTGCTACAGCACAATCGCTTGCCAATCACTTGCAAAATGAAACTATCAAGCAGCAAACATCCCTTTTAACCTGCGTTGGACGCTTGGCGAGTTTTGGAAACATGATTCGTTTTTCAAAATTGTGACACGCTCAACCAAATTGTGACACGTGCCAGGACACGACGTGTCAAACTCTCCATTCTAAAATTCATAATTAAAAAAACACAAACCAAAATATAAATGAAAAATCTAAAAATAAAAAATAGCAACAGAGTTAAGATAGGTTTTTGCCTACTTGAAAAAAATTAAAAGCAACCAAGTTAGAATAAAATTCATAATTAAAAAAAATAAAAAATAAACACAAACTAAAATATAAAGGAGTCCTCTAACAAGGAGGAGGAATTGTTCGGATGGTCAAAAGTGGCTAGAATATGGGCAAAAATATTTCAAAAAATCTTGTAGACACAGTGTTTGAATCGTGTTTTTTATGGTGAAAATGGATTCAGCACTATCAAAAACGTTTAAGACATCTAAAAATTTGAAGTTTAACAACTATAACTTGGATTTACAAAAATCCTTGCTAGATTATCTCTAAATATGACTGAGATTTCCATAACTTTCTGGGCAATTCTTCAGGCTAGTTAAACTATGGCAAAAATAAAATAAATAAAAATAATAAAAATAATAAAAAAACAACCTAGTTAGGATAGGTTTATGTTTACTTTAAAAAATATTAAAAGCAACCGAGTTGGGATAAAATTCATAATTACAAAAAAACACAAACCCAAAAAAATAAAAATAATAAAGAAACAACCGAGTTAGATAGGTTTCTGCCTACCTAAAAAATTGAAAGCAACCTAGTTACGATAGGTTTCTGCCTGCTTAAGACAAATTAAAAGTCAAAGATGCCAAAATTCGTGCCGATTTCAATGTACGCCGATAAATTTTTGCGACATACACAATGCTGTGATGCTGTGAAAGTCCTGCGCTTCAAGCTTACCACTAAAACTGCACCAAACCCCAAACTCTTCAGTGCAGTTGCAGTAGACGCCCCTTCTGATTTAATGGAGAATACCTAAGGCTTAGCGGAGTGTTGGTCAGATCTGCTTGAACGGGCTGCAGATCGTGTGTAATTTTTACATGGGAATATTTATTCTCATGCCAAACTGGAGCTGTTGGGGCACAATTCAGATCTAAGACCTGCTGCCTGCGTTACCAGGTTTGTGAAGTTTTCAACGTCTCTGTTCTATAGCCGCCACCACAAGAAAGCCTCTGTCCTCGGCCATATTTTTTTATCCACATGAGGAATATAGGGGATTTCCAGGGTTTCTTTTATTTGGGTTTTGTAGGGTTTCATTTATTTCCAGTGAACTAAAACAGAGCTTCCTGGTTACTGACACTTTTTGTGTAGATTTTCAGAGGGTAAAAGATTTAGCGTGTTGGGCATCAGTCTGGGCGTAGTAGCCACTATGATTGTATTAATTGCAGTCATAGACATTTGGAAACGGAATATTTTCTCTCCTCTGAAATGTTGGGAAGGGATTTCTCCAACTGGAGAACCTGAACTTGCAGGTAAATCTTTCACTGTTAAGGGTCTTTGATGCGTCTGATTACCTTTGCGCAATATAGACACCTTGTATTTGTTTTCGCAGGTGAGGACGAAGATTCTATCGTAAGGCTGATTATAGCGAATCCAGAACTCATTTTCAAATACCACATTCTGAGACAGATAACCTCCAGTTTTGAAGCAGAGAACAAACTTGGCAATGGAGGGTTTGGATCCGTCTTTAAAGTAAGAGCTCAATATTTGTTTCAATTATTTCATATAGAATTAGATATTTTAAAACAGCAGCTCCATGTAAAAATGGAGAATAAAAATGGTTTCTAAGTGAGTGGATCTGCAGGGGGTTCTCTCTAATGGCAGAGAGGTTGCAGCTAAACTGCTGTTTATGGGTCCAAGGCAAGCATATGCTGAATATTTGAATGACGCAAATCTCATCAGTCGTGTTCAGCACAAGAATCTAGTGAAATTGCTTGATTGCTCTGTTAAAAGTTCCAGAAGGTTACTGGTTTACGAATACCTCCAGAACAGTAATATTGACGAGATTGTATTCGGTATACACTTGTTCTTAATCGCTGGATGGATCTTTGATTTTTTTTTTCAGTCGAAAGAAAAACACCATCTTTTTATTAAATAAACCTGATTAGAACAGGTGTCTGTTATGCTTCCTCCTCAAAAACTTAGATTAAGGATCTACCATCAAAACATAAAACAACAAAATTCTACTTACAGATATTATTTCTCATATCCCCATAAGATTGCTTTATTTATATATGTAGTTTGCAGATAATATATTTACAGTCTGTGATGCATTGCAGATGCAACAAAACGTCATCTACTTAAATGGAAAGAGAGGTATGATATCAGATTGGAACTGCAGGTGGTGTGGCCTATCTTCACGGGGAATCTCATATTCGGGTCGTCCACAGAGACATTAAAGCAAGCAATATTTTACTAGATTATAAACACGGACCCAAAATAGCAGACTTTGGGTTGGCCAGATTCTTTGCAGAAGATCAAAGCCACGTTAGCACTAGAGTTGCAGGAACTTTGTAAGAATCTTCTCCTACTGTTCCCGACTATTGTTGTAAAAAATTAGAGCAAATGAAGCAATTACAACTCATATATGTGAATATGGATCATGCAATTTTGAGGCGGTTAAGTTGTGGGGATTTGATTGCATATGAAATTGTGCAGAAGTTACATGGTGCCCGAGTACGCCTTACGCGGACAGTTGAAGGAAAAGGCAGGCTACAATTTTGGCCGAAAGTTATTTTCAGCAGTAATATGGATTTTTTTCCATTACATTTGACCAGTAAAGTGTTTGAATTGTTTTCTTCGTGGAAATAGATTCCATACCAATATTTTATTTTTTTTACCAAGGGCACAATTTTACTTGGAAAGTTATTTTCAGTAATAATCAAAACTTTCTTTATTGTAAAAAAATTTGACTAATAAAATGTTTGACCAAAATCATGAAACTTGACAACTGTAACTGTTACCAAGATTTTCCAAAAATTCTACTAAATTTTATCGAAAGCATACCAAAATTTGGAATTATTTTACTCATAAAATTACTTGTTTTTTTATTTAAATAAATTTTATTTGAAATCCGGTTACGTGAAAACCAGTCAATACTTTTGGGATTATGTTTATTATAAGATGGCATCATCGCATCTTGTCACAGCGTCATTTTTCCACAATGGCATCATGCTCTCTTGTTGCAGAGCGTAATCTTCTGAGTGATGGTAGAATGATTTTTAAATCCGGGAATTATTGAGATATGTGTACCTACTCTTCTCAGCGATGAAAAAATGTTTTTTAAATCTGGGAATTATTGAGATATATATGTATATGTATATGCTCTTTGACTCTTCATCAAGTGGTGTTTATGACGAGGAAATGAGTTGGCTTCAACTTTATCGAAGCTACTTCATTGCAACAAGCATCTTCTGAATTGTTTTCGTCGCATCTTATGGTTGAGGTGTCTTTGTCCAAAATGGTATGTCGAATTGCATCAGTCTAGGGACCATCTTTTGAGTTGTCTTTGTGAAGCATAATTTGTCCAAGTATATGATGGCATATCTCTCTCATCCTTGATATAGCATGGAGATTTCAATATTTAATACCATCCATAATTTAAATATTTAATATCATCTATAATTTTTTATAGTATAATTTTTATTGTAAATAAATATTTATAAAAGATTTAAACATTTAATACTGTTTATAAATGTTTTTATACATTTTAAATATGTATAATGTTATATACCTTGGTAACCTCATGTAAAAGCAAGGAGTTAGAATTTTTTAATACAAATTATCCACAAGTAATTATCCAATTCACAACTCCACCATTCCTCATTAACCATTAGATATAATGTTCATTAGCACATCAAGTAAATTGCGATAAAAGACAGTAAGTTGCATAACCATTAACCACCACTGTGGTAGTGTAATAACATAAACTGTCTCATGAATCTTTGCATCCATTTCATGATTTCCTTAACCAAATTAATCAATCTCATACTTGGACATTATGATTATGCCATCAAATAAAGAACCATCAACATCAAGGATGGTTCATCATCAAACTGACACAAAAGGCAATCACACCATTGAACACCAATATACCCTGGAAACCTCATAGGGTAAAAACCAGCAAACGTTTAATCTTATTATTAAACGCTCGTGAGGGTTTTCGCCACTCGCTCAGTGGCTTATAAGGGATTCCATCCTTTAACCATTGTTATAAAATCATTACAATGAATTATCATTAAGTTGTCACATAATTAGCTAAAAGCTAACACAGTTTCCATGTAATATTTTACTTACATACTGCCACATACAACATTCCTTGTGGCATGATTGTTCTAGCAATGTACGATCTTGCAACTTGAACTCATCTGCATGGACCATTAATCCTTTTCCTGCCACAATGTTAACATCACTTTTCTTTGGCACCAACCACCATCGTTCCCTGTCAATGTTGTCGTCAACGAGCTTTGGCAACAAGATTAGATACCATATTAATGAATCAACAATCAACCTCTAAAAGAGATCTTTTAACATCTACTCATATGCATGAGCAAGCATGACATACTATTTACCTAGTACATATACTCAAGTAAATATTATTTGACCTCCACAATGTTTTTTTTTTACACTAATGCATAATTCTCTTTAAGAGATTTAACTCATTAGTTCTACTAACATGTATAACACAATCGTTATATCTTCATACATGTAATACACTGTTATTTCTATGCTTAAGCACATATGTTCTTTTCACATAGTTATTTTTCGAGAACTCAACATAGTTTCTCTATCATACAAAGAACATAACTCTTATATCACAATGACTATTCTTTGTGCATACATCAACTTATCATAATAGCGCTTCTTTAATATATGCAACACATATTCCCTTTACTAGAATACTACCATCATTTCATGTAACAAATCACATACTTCTTTCTTCAAAGAAGTCATTATAACCCCATTTCTTTATCTTCCTATATGAGGGTTTCCCATGCTTCCCTTTCAAGGAATTAATTAGATATCCATCTTTATCAAGATACAATAACAAAGTTAACTTACCCTTTATGCATCAGACCAAGAAATCAACACAACTCATCTAACAAGACAAACTTTTCAAGAGATTATTATTTTCAAGAAAGTTAACATAATCACTTTCTCTACGTACGCACAAAATCATATAAAATCATACTTCCACAGTCACAATAGCTACCCTTATGTGCATGCAACATGTGTTTTCATAACACAATTACTTTTATTTCAATGCACATAATCTTTCCATGAAACAAGTATGGATTCTTGGTATGATATGAACACTATTCATATGTCTTTCAAAAATAGGAAACTCTATTTTTGTTTCAAGAGATCTTCTCATAAAAGCCATTATCTTCATACATGAAGTATGCACACTTTCCTAAAAAGAAAACTATAGAAATAAATAATATGAGCCTAGAAGCACTTCATTAGCTAATTCTATCATGCATGTAATGCATAATTATTTCGTATGAACTTAAAATTTAGCTCGTATCACAATGCCATTAGCATATATCATTTTTCAAGAAACTTTTATAAAAATACTTATTTTAATTCAAGAAAACTTGGCCACTTTTCACACTATGTCCTCAGGACGTTTATATGCCTCCTCTTCTTTTCTCAAGAAAATATTTTGGCTATATTTAGCAAGGATTTTATTCCAAGAAAATGACGAGAGACAAGCATTTCACACACAACACTCACATGTAGTTTTTCTAAGAGGAACTACCTATTTTCTTTACCAAGAAAACATACAAAATAATCAATCTTTAACATATTTTCTTTACCAAGAAAACATGTTAAATATTCAATCTTTTACTGCATGCACTAACAGAAGAAAACATGTTAAATATTCAATCTTTTACTGCATGCACTAACAGATTTTCTTTACCAAGAAAACATATAAAATAATCATTCTTTTACTGCATGCATTAACATATTTTTCTACCCAGAAAGCACATAATTTAATCATTCTTGCATGCATCAACATATTTTCCTACCAAGAAAACATATAATTTAATCATTCTTTTACTGCATGTATCAGCATATTTTCTTACCAAGAAAACATATAAATTAATCATCTTTTACTGCACATAAACAAAGAATATTTCAAGAGATCAACTTATCTCCGAGATCAACTTATCTCTTTCCTCCTACAACTCTGTTGCAGTCTCCCATTGGAAAGCCTTCTGGTGGGTTGGTGATCGATGAAATCTCTACCGAGGGGAGCATAGTTACCCCTGAACCTTGACCCTAGCCATCCTCCTTGGCTTTGTAACTAAAGGATTGACGGCTTGTTTTCTACCGAAGGGAGCATAGTTGCCCCTGAACCTTGACCCTAGCCATCCTCCTTGGCTTTGTAACTAAAGGAGTGACAGCTTGTTTTTAAGTAGCTTCAATGACGTGACTGTTCTAAGCTTTCTCCCTCTTCACTCAGGTTTACAGGATAGGAAAACATCGAGGGAAACAAATACAAATAG
The DNA here is from genome assembly GCA_000404065.3 of Pinus taeda. NCBI lineage: Eukaryota > Viridiplantae > Streptophyta > Pinopsida > Pinales > Pinaceae > Pinus > Pinus taeda. Next base: position 303,096 of record APFE031054638.1, read on the forward strand.
TTGATACCAATTCAATGACGGGAAAACGATGGATTGGGATATCAAAATGGACGCGCTGGGAATCCTCAGCATATCCTATAAATTCCTTAAACTCTCAGAAATCTGGGTGCCAAAAACTCATTTCACTCAAGGAATTGGCCGAACATTAATTTCTCCCGTAATACTCCCTCGCCTAGCGAACCAGAAAATGGTTTTCCAAAATCCGTTTCTCCCCGGCCATATCTTACAGTTATCGCAGGTGTAGAGGACCAATTGACTCCATGCACAATTCATCCCAAAATATTCCCCTTAATCAGTTTTTACGAATAACAAGAATTAGTTCTTGAAACTAATTCGTAACTTTTTAAAAATTACTATTTTATAAATGATTTTATTTTTTAGGGATGTTACATACAATTTTTTTTATACATTTTAAATATGATTTTACTGTAAATAAATATTTATAAAAGAACTAAACATTAATTTAATAGTTGATCAACATCAAAAAAATATTTTATATGCATTTTGTGTTATCAAAAATTTTTAAAAGCAATAAAAATTAATTAAATTATAATTTCATTTATTATTATTATATTATTATTATTAAAATAAAATTAATTGATGAGATATATATATAATTTTTAACCATGAAGATTCATCTTATTTTACTATAAAAAAATTAACTTGTAAATAGATTTTGTTACAATACTTAGAATTTTCTCAAAGATTAAAATTCCAATCATTTATTAATTATTAATAATTGAATTAATATTCTAGAAATCCTATTTCAAAATAGACAACACTAAAAATGAGTTGATAAAATAACTCATTTTCATTATTTAAACATTTTCTAAAAAGTGCTATATTTTTTTTATCTAATAATTTTTAATTAAAAATTAATATAAAATAAAATCATAATTTTTGTTTAAATATTTTCTTTATTCGAAAGAATATGTAATAACAAATTCTGGTATTTGTAACATACTCGACCCCTCAATTATATTTAGAGGAATAGGGTAATTCATATATTTTTTTGTTTAATTACTGAGTTTATACCAATTTCATAATATATTATATATATATATATATATATATAATATATATATATATATATATATATATATATATATATATATATATATATATATATCTGTCATTGATTACCCAATGGGCTTTCGCTCTTCGCGTTAGTTGACACCTTCTAGGAGGATCCCACTAGACACGTTACTTATCAAGGCCTTGAGTTAGCAAGCGCCCAATGTGCGGGCACGCCCAAGATATGCGACAGAAGCCCGTGTTTGATTAAAGGCGACTCAAGTGGAGGCATTCGGTTAAATGCAACTTGAGGAGACTTTGGTTGAAAGCATCCAGTTAAAGGCGTGTCGGTTGGGTGTGTTTGATTAAAGTGTCGGGCAAGCCGCCACCCAACACAAAGGGCGCGCACGGGAAACACAGGTGCGATGGGCTACATGAATCAACTAGGTAGCGGGCGAGTGTGCGGCACGAGTTAGGTTCGCGGGTGGATGAGTGCCTGGGTGAGTGAACGAGTTGGGCAAGTCGACTGGGAAAGCGAGTCGGGCAACGCCGCTATGGGCAGACGAGTTGGCAGGATGAGCGATGGGCGAACCGACAGGTAAGTGAACAAGTTGGTGGAGTCAGCTAAGTAGATGGACGCGTCGGCGATAAGTCGGCTCGATTGTGGAAATAAACGAAGGGTCGCATGTGTGGGCGTAGGCACAGGTTGGCCGGGTGCACATGGGTGGGCCGACACATTGTGCAACCAAGGGACGCAGTAGTTCGTGGTGAAAACACATCGCACAAATGACATATCAATATAGAGTCATGTGGAGTGGTTTAGGATCATCCAACCATCAAATAACACAAGTTCAGAGAGTGAACGGAGTGCGAAGGAAGGAGAAGCTACAGGTGAACGGATACGGTGCAGTTCAGTAGTGAACATAAGACTGTGGGAAGCTTTGTGGGTGGAAAAAACTCGAGGTTTCCACAGGAGTTGTAGGCGGGCTACTACACGGCAGTGCAGGGCAGATTGCACCCGAATATCTGAACAGGAAGCACAGACGAGTCGAGAAGTTGCACGAGTGTGTAGACCATTACGGTGGACACATCCAGACTCTACACAACAGTGTCGTGGCTCGGGTAAACGGGCGGACTGTGTCGTGTTAGCACTGAGTGGGTTGATGGGTGGAGTAAGGGCCATGGGCCACTGTAACTAATCAGTGGGTCATGGGTGGCATAAGGCAAGTGCAGACTGAGGGCTACACAATGACAACATGACAGGCCGCTATGGGTAACATGGTGGTAATTTGGGCAGTGCATGGTGGAGGTGCACAACTTTGGCAGGAAGTGTGCCTATAGTTTAGAGGCTACACGAATTTGTGAAAATTGTAAGGTTTTGTAAATTTATATTTGCATATTTAATATGTATTGGGCAGACTTATATTTGGGAGTTGCCCTCCATTTTATATATGTGTACATTATTTATACACTTGTTATAGCGACAATGGTTGCAGTTGGTATTAGCAATGGGCATTGTAGTTCGTCGCAGTGAAACATTAGGATTTGGAAAGAGAAAGACAATAGGTTAGGGCCGAGCTGAATATTGAAGTGTATGGTTGTGACACGTTCAAGAGAAAATCTGATGGTGGACAATGCAGAAGACCCACATGTGATAGGAGAATCTAGCATGAGTCCCGACACATTTTTCATGAACAAGATGTTAGATCATATGGATGATATAACTTTAGAGATGAATGCATTGAAAGTTGAAAGTGTTGAACTTAGAGATAAGTTCACGAAATAGGCAGAGGATCATGACAACCTCAAGGCACGATATGATTATCTTGAATGATAGTATGGGAAAACTGTGAATGAGGTCAAGGACTTTGAAGTTGTGAAGGATCAAGGATTGGAGGAGATCACGAAGCTGTGGAAGAGTCTCGATGAGGCTCTCAATGAGATTGTTATCTTGAAGAAGGTAATTGAGCAGGGAGCAGTTGGAGGGGTTGCCCACATCAAAATAAAGGAACCTGATCCTTATGATGGGGTGAGGAGTATGAAGAATCTTCAAAACTTTTTATGGGATATGAAGAAATACTTGGAGCGCTTGGGGCTTCCTAATGAAGAGGCCAAGGTGAAGGTAGCTACTCAATTCCTTACAAAGGATGCTAATATGTGGTGGAGAAGGAAAGTAGAACAAATTGCTCATGGTGATGCTGAGGACATCTCTACTTGGGAGGAAATGAAGGAAGCACTGCAAACTCACTTTAGCCCACAAGATGAGAATTGGGATGTGAGAAAAAAAATAAAGCACATTAAGAAAATGGGTAGTTTGTAGACATACCAATGGGAATTTGTGAGTGTGGTCTTGGAACTACCTGACATGGTGGAGAAAGACAAGGTTTTCAACTTCATTATTGGATTAAAACCTTGGGCACGCAATGAGGTGAAGAGGAAAAAGAATCAAGATCAAAACACTTAGAGGAGGCATTTGTTGTAGTTGATAGGCTGGTGGACCATTATGATGAAGGGATTGAAGAGAAGAATAATAAGTCCAAAAAACTGAAAGAGAAGGCTACAAAGGAGGATCATGCAAGAGTAGGTGGAAAATTGAAGGCAAAGAAACCTTTGAAATGTTGGTTGTGCGGGGAAGAACACATAGTGAAGAATTGTCCTTCAAGACTAGTAGTGGCAGCTTTGGCACAATCTTATGGAAATAAGAAGGAAGAACCAGTGGTTGGGATGATGCATACATTGGGTGCAACAACATCAACAAAGACTATCCCAAGGCATGACCCTGAGAGGAACAAGTTGGAGTATGTGGACATGACGGTTGAGTAGGGCATGTTGCTTACCATGGTGAATAGCGATGCAACTGATAACTTCATTAGGGAGGAGGTTGAAAGGAAAGTTGGGTTAAAATTTGTGCCAACCCAAGCTCATCTCACTGCAGTGAAGTCTCCACCAGACCAAGTTATTGGTATTGTAGAAAATGTGGAGGTACACATTGGTGAGTGGCTTGGGAAAGTTGACTTCACAGTGGTACGGATGGATCACTATGAAGCAGTTATGGGCATAGAATTTATGAAGTAGTATGAAGCCATGATGGCGCCACATATGAATAATTTGTATATTTATGATGGATGGGAGGATGAACCATTGGGGGTACCTACCATGGTTGCCATGAAAAGCAAATGTAAGTTAACAAAGATGGGTGTGGAAGACATCAATCGAGACGAAGAAGTCTACAAGAGGTTGAATCGTGCAGAGGAAAAACTCATCGAGCAGGAAAATATTATGAGAGAATTGTATGATAATGTTCTAGACTTGACAACCAAACTAGAAGCAGTGGAGGATAACAAGGATGTGAAGTCAGGGACTCATCAAGAGGAAAGCCAGGAAGCATACATGCAGAGGTTGGAAGAAGAGGACCTTGACACATGGATTGAGATGTTGGAGAAGGAGGATGGAATGCCTTCAACCTTCCCATCCCCTCCCTATTTCTACACTTAGCATGGGGATGAGGCTCATTGTCTTATGCTCATCACAATGAGACCTCTTGACATAATGAGAAGATATTGGGGCGAGATAGATGTGATTGGCACCAGGATGCGATGATAGTCATGATGACGTGAGATGAATGTGTTCTTGTGGAGGAGATGCTATGGTTCGATAGCTACCTAACTAATCACCATCACAGGGGGATCCAACACATGATGCTCTTGCAGAGTTACGACAGGATTTGGGCATGGAGTAGGTCATGGGCAGAGCTATCTAGGTGTCGACATATGGAGATATTTGTCTTCATGCTAGAGTTTCTGAGATGGTGTTGTCGAGGGTGACAACATTTTTAAATTTGAGGAGGATGTTAGGACCTCGAGTTGGAGAGCACCCAAGGGAGTTGAAAAACCGATGACTTCGGTTCGAGGTGTGCGTGTGCACCCAAGATGTACGACGAGTGCCTGTGTTCGGTTAAAGGCGACTCGGGTTGAGGCGTTCACTTAAAGGCGACCTGAGGAGACTTTTGTTAAAAGTGTCCAGTTAAAGGTGCGTCAGTTGGGTGTGTTCGATTAAAGGCATCAGGTAGGCACCCACCCAACACGACGAGCATGAACGGGTGACTCGGGTGCGAAGGGCTAGGCAAGTTAACCAGGAAATGGGCGAGTTTGTGACACGAGTCGGACGTGCGGGTGGATGAGCCCCCAGGTGAGTGAGCAAGCTGGGTAGGTCGACCGAGCAGGTAAGTTGGGCAATGTGGTTATGGGTGGACAAGCTGGTCGGATGAGCGACGGGTGAATCGACGGGTAAGTGAACGAGTTGGTTGAGTCTGTTGGGCAGATGGACGTGTTGGTGATAGGTTGACTCAGTTGTGGAAATAAATGAAGGGTCATGTGTGTGGAAATAGGCATAATTCAGCCAAGTGCACATGGGCATGACGACCCACAACACAACCAAGGGACACGACAGTTCGTGGAGGAAACAAATCACACAGATGGCATATAAATTAAGAGTCATGTTGAGTGGTTGAGGATCATCCAACCATCGAACAACACAAGTTCAGAGAGTGAATGAAGTGCAAAAGAAGGAGAAGTTATAGGCAGACAGGCAGGGTGCAGTTTGGTAGTGAACGCAAGATTGTGGGAAACTTTGTGGGCAAACAGAAATTGGGGTTTTCGTAGGTGTTGCAGGTGGGCTGCTACATGGCAGTATAGGGAAGAACACACCCGAACAAATGAGAAGGAAATGCACGCGAGTCAGGCAGCTACACGAATGTGTAAGCCGTCATGGTGGACATGCTCAGATGCTACACAATAGTGTCGCAACATGGGTAAACGAGCAGATGGTGTCATGTTAACGCTGGGTGGGTTGATGAGTGGAGTAAGGGTCATGGACCGCTGTAACTAACCAGTGGGTTGTGGGTGGCATAAGGCAAGTGAAAATCAAAGGTTGCACGACGATGACATGACAGTCTATTGTGGGAAACATAGTGGTAATTTGGGCAGTGCATGGTGGAGGTGCATGACTTTGGCAGGAAGTGTGTAGGTCATTTAGAGGCTACATGACTTGGTGAAAATTGTAAAGTTTTGTAAATTGATATTTGTAGATTTTATATATATTGGGAAGACTTATATTTTGGACTTTCCCCTCCCTTTTTATATGTGTGTACACTATTTATACACTTATGATTTATGCTGCATGATAACACTTACAATTAAAATTGGTTAAGTGTTGAGTAGGCATAGTCTATGAGCTTAAGTAGTGGTGAAATGAACAAGTTCGGTGGTGCCACACCTGCCTATGTGTGGTTTCAAGACACCACTAGTGTAGGGGTGTGACATCACCCCTCTCATCCTCTCCCGACGATTCCCAAACTATGTGTTTGGTTACCCATCGACTTCACTGCTCTAGGCTTACTTGGACAAAGAGCCTCGTTGTTGTCTCATCATTGGTCTCAAGCCTGAAAACCAACTATTGCTGCTACTGGCTCGCATTGCCTCTGCCCTAATAACCTGACACCCTCACTTGTGATACTACTATATCTCTCTAGCTCACAACATTGGACTAACCTAGTTGTGGGCCCTCCCTTTGCCAATGAAAACCTTGTGGGGCTTGCATGGATGATGGGGTAGTATGGTCACCTTTCCCATTAAATAATAGTGCCAACTCTCGTCAACCACCATGTCCAACTCTCTGCACTTCTATTAAGGTTCTAAGTTGTGACTGCCAGGATGACGTTGCCTGAGACATGTGTTGACCACTAGTTGATCCATGTGTCAATCAAAAATAGGCCCTCTGGGTGACCATAAATGTTGAAACTGCATGCCACATGTCCACTCATGGTTAGACCATGTCATCACTGATGTCATCATCAATGTCATCTCCAAGATCCACTAACATACTGCTATGTGTCCCATCAGAGAGGAGAGAGAAAGGGTCTCCAGATCTTTGGTTTTGTGAGAAATTTCTTCGCTAAATTCATTCATCAAAATAATCGGGTTCAAAAAATTGACACCACTTCATTACAGTTTGTATTTGGAGGAGAGGTCCCGGGTTAATTCTTCGTTTTTGATCTACACTATCGACGATTTGGGAAACCACCTCCCATGGCCTCCAAGCCCAACAGATTTTGATGTAAATGCCCATCGAAATGCTGCCACATAGCCCAACGCTTCCATTTTGTTCCCCTTTTTCAATCCTCCAAGATGCACCCATTGTGGTAAGTCTGTCAGGATGATGTCACCACTATGCGTCATCCCACTCCATACAACTTGGTGCTCAAGACTTGTGCATCGTAGCCATTCTATCAGGGTGACTTCATCAGGTGGGCTCCACCATGCCCAATAGAAATTCTCCTCGCTGCTAACTCCCCAGCCAATAGCATTACCATCGAGAACACGTGATTTGGTGGTAATACCCATACATGATGTTTTCTCTTGATTGAGACAAGTGGTATCATTGCCACGTTATCTCGCTTTTCTTGTCTTGCTCCCTTCTGCCTATGCCCCTTGACGACTGCTCTATGTTGGGTCTTAATGGGATGACCTGTTAAGTGGGATCCAGCATTTATCAACCACGAGATTCCTGAGTTGGCATGGCTGCCAACTCATCCTGGCTAGTTCCCTTTTCTTCCCTTGACCATTGTCCGAGGTATCCCTTCTAGGCCACGTCAACAATTTCCTGACCAAACACATTAGGGGGAAATTTGGTCGCGCCAATGGGGAACCTCCACACCCAGGGTTACCCTCCGAATGTAGGATGGGATTTAGCCAGATAGTACTATAAGTTATGGTGTTCCTCTCTGCACCTCATTGAAATAGCGCAAAATATCCGCCATGGATCAACAAAGGGATCTCAACACTGCCCTCTATGATGTACCAAATGGGGATCTCTGCGATCAACTAAAAAATGAGCTTTGCTACTGCACAAGCTTCCTCAAGCAAGTCTTTTTGACCAAGGTTTAGTCGACCTCCAGATCAACAATAGGGCTTCATGTCAATGCCAATGGTTTATTAAGGCACATCATGGTGCTACTCCTCCTGAGCTTGGGTGATAGATTCTCTAATGAGTTCCTGACCCACTTGCATTCCCCGTTCCCAGACAGGGGATTCCAGACATGGAGGTGTAGGTGCCCCTATGGCCCTTACCTACCACAAGCTTGGTGTGAACTCTCCTACTACATGCCAACAATGCCATAATCCATGTCGAGCTTGTAAGCAGCTCCATGGCACTACGTAGATCCCTCAGGTGCCTAACTAGAAACATGAGGGTGCTAGGAGAAGATATCCAAGCACCGTTGATACATGGTTGAGGGTCAATTTAAATTAAGTTTATGGGCTTAATGAGCCCGAGGGAAATGACCCTCAACATCAGTGCAATGCTTTCCATGAGACATGACAACTTGTAAATCATGCCAATAAGTTGATACAAGCAAATGTAGACCTTGATAAGAAAATGGTATTCTATGTAATGATTTCATATTAGTAGTAAAAAGGGTCTTTGAGCCCACTATTTTCAAAATTCTTCTTAAGAACTTATGACTTTGCTATGACCTGTAACATGGCCTACTATTTCTCTATTAATTACTCATGAAGTGATTACTTCACAATTAAACATTTATTCAAAGTAATGTTCAACTCATCAACATAGTATGGTCCTTATTATCATGTGGTTTATTTACTCATTTATGCTTCAAAGGTTTTGTGTTTAGCACCAACAAGTTAATCACACAACATTTGTTTCCAGTCAGTGCAGTTTTGGGTTTATTCATCAGTGTCATTCATTCAAGAGATAACACACACAGACACATTCAACACATCTATCAATGACATATCTACATAAATATTTAAGCACATGCTTAAGCATATACAGTTCAAATACAGTCACAACATCCAGAACCATTCCAAACAACAACGCATCATGATTCGTCAATAAGTAAACAAGCATAGATAGATACTTATCTTGAACTTGCAAGGCAACTAGGTTTGGGACAAGAAATCTCTACCCAACCATAGATAGTTGCAGCCACACTTACTTGCAACTGAGACCCCCGAGCTAGATTTCAAATTCTAAGGGGGATGTTTGCTTGGGAACTTGAATACTAGCTGGAAATCGAAACAAGGACTCCAAAGGATCTCCTTCCACAATCCCGCTATCTGATTACTCCTTCTTTTGTCAACACAAGGAGTCTAGAGGTATTATACCTCACCTCAAGTGTACATACAATGATTCACCCCCTCCTAGGGAGTCCATAATCTGTTGTAACAACAATGTAGTAACCACAAGTCTTCAATCATGTCTTCCTTTGATATTACTTCAAGATGGCCTCTCCCCAAGATGTTACAGGGCTCCAGAGACTATTATCTTAACCCACAAGATCTAGGGGATCCAAGCTGTTACAGAGCTCCAGAGGTTCCATCCACTACAAGGAAAATACCTTCTAGCGGAGGTTATAACAAAGTTTCTTAGTGTTATAAAATTGGGAAAAAAAAGGTCAAAAAAACATCCGCTAAAACATCTGTTTGCGATAACAAATGTTTTAGTGCATAATTTAATGGAACTTCATTGCAACTAAAAAAATCTAGGCAGGTGGAGGATTTTTATTATTTATTTATTATTTTTATTATTTATTTTTTTCGATGCGCTTCATGGAACAAGTAGCACCAGTGCACTACATATATAAATGCGCCGAGATGCATACATAACTAAAAGCACTGAGGCATTGACTCCAAAGTACATCAGTGCATAATATATTTCACCAGTGCTAATAGATAAAAAAAAATACCTCGGTCGTTCGTGTAAGGAATGACATCGAGGCACACACAAAATAATTGTTGTGTTGGTGCTTTTGTTTAAACTTGCAGTGTTGATGCGTATAGTTTATATAAATGCCCCATTGCATTAATGATATAAAAGGACTGGTGTTGTTACGTTTCATAATGCATCAGTTCTAATAGATAAAAAAATCCCTAGGGCGTTCGTGTAAGGAACGTCACCGAGGCATGCACAAAATAATTGCAGTCCCAGTGCTTTTGTTTAAACTCACAACGCCGCTGCGTACCATTTGTATGAACGCATTGGTGTGTTTGTTATATAAAAGGATAGGTCCAATTAATTTTAATAATGCACCGGGGCTAGAAATAATATTTTTTAGGACCGAGGTGTTATTTTTATGAAAGCACTAGTGCGTTAAGAATTACAATGCACTAGGGCGTTAATTGCAAACAAAATAGGTGTTTGAAGAGATAAATGCCCCAATCTTGTTGTTTTCTTAAAATGCACCTGTCATGAAAAATGATGCCATCATGGTGCTTTTATATAACATAACGCACTTGTGTGTTTTTATGTTATGGATGCACCAGTTTTTTGTATGAGATTTTCTGTTTTTTGGAAACATCGACCTGTGACATTGCAATTATTGTAATTTTTAAAATCTATTATTCATCGAAAAATCGACATATATACTATAATAATATTTATATAAACACAAATTTGATTAGGGAATTTGAATATGATGTTTGGATTAATTTGTTATATTATCAGATTTTGCATCTCTTCATTATAATATTTAATCATCCATATATTTAATGAGTGGTGTAACATTTCATGGTGAAATTAGATAAAACAATAGAATAAATTAAAATGTATTTTATTATATATCAATAAGAGGCTCTTTGCCACACAAAATGGGATTGTTATTGGTAAACTCTTGTCTTTCAGTTGAGACACTATGTCCATTACATTAAAAAAAATGTATGATTTTCACACACAATTATTTCAAAAAGTACAAAGAGTTGCATTGATATCCAAATAGATCATCATTCTTCATTGGAAATGTTGTCACTACTTGAGCTACTTCCATGACTTGGGTTATTTGGAGGAATGTTTTGTTGATTGCATCGATTGTTTTCGTCTTCTCCAAGTTCCATCCACAAACATACAAGTAGAGTGTAATGAGTGTATCTACATTGGTGATAATAATGAAAATTGAAATAAATAATATACATCAATATAAATTGAATAACAACGTACCATAGGAAGAAGTGACTCATAAACCATGCACATGGTTTCAAAACCAAGTCTCATGCCTTTTGCAACAAGTTTTTTGTTGGCGTAGTTCCATACTTTGTTCCCTGCATGTTTTAAACCCATTATAAATCATATATTTAATAAAAATGTTTTTTTTGTCCTATTAATTATAAACTCATAGAAGTAAAACACATATACTTACAAATTCCACAATTAATTTTTGATATGCCAACATATACCCACAACCCTTATTTAACCCAATGTCAATAAGTTCTTCTGATGGCTCTTCTTTGTATGTTAGCACCTATTTCAAGACATTCAATGATGGTTGCTGTAAAACAACTTAAAACATATAAAAATGAAAATTTGAGTTATTATAAGGAAATATTAACAATTACCCACAAAATTTGAAATCAATTATTCCTTTTCATCATGTTTTATGTGCTTAACGAGTTCCATTTTGTTTTCTTTTCTACAAGAAAATACTTGAAAATTAATATTTAATGCGGAATTATTTTTTTATTTGTATAAATTCAATCAGGATTACATACATTTCAAGCACGTTGTTGTTGAGATGGTTCCTCCTGCAATGCAATTATGTCCATTTATTTAACCCTCTCCTTGTACACTTTTTTGGACATTCCTACCGGCATGTTTTGCATATCAACTCGTTGAGTATTTGAGATTTTCATAATCTTCATGAAAAAAATAATAAACTATTTTTATATTGATATATGAAAACTAAATATAACAAAATCAATATTAATAAATGAATAGTTTGTAGCAATATATACATATAATTCTAGAAAATCATTTTATTTAGGAATATTACCTTTTGAATGATTCCTTTTTGTTGTTGTATGTTTGTGCTATTGCAAGTCTGACATGTCTCATTGATCATTGCTTTGGAAACATTTCCTGTAGTTTAAATATAATTTGGTTCTTAGAATCATTGGATTGATTTTTGTATTGTGAGTGGAAATTACGTCTATGTGTTTGTTTCACTAGATCCCTCATAGTTTTGTAAAAAAAAAATCCCCTTTTATTAACCTCCAGCATAATTCTTGATGAGCTAAGGACCAATTCATCGTCATTTACATGTTCTATAATCTTTCTTTTCTTAGAATGACATTGATTTGTTCCTTCGTTGTTGCTCCATGTAGAGCATTAAAAATATATGAATTGATAGATTGCTTGAAACATGTTATCTAATATTCTTAAGTATATTTTTAATGAAAATTGAAAAAAAAAAGGCTCATATTGAATAGTATTTTTTTATTCACCTGATTCATCCTTCTGCAATTTTTGTATCAGAATTTTACGCTCTTTTGGACTTATATTAGAAATAATCTTATCAACCTTCTTTATTTTGTGGCTTTGCATGAAACACACCAACCAATACATATTCGTTAAACTTATGTACAGTTCAAACATATTAACTTTGTAAAGAATTTACAAATGCCTTGTCTTCTCTACTTTTTTTGATGTGTTATCATTGTGTCGATCAATATTTTTGTTACTTGACACCTTGTTGCAGTGGCTACAACCACCCTCCAAAATTTTTCCTTAGCTTTATTTTGGAGTGTCCCTACCAACCATCCTTAACAGCGTGTCTTGCATTGTCAAGTACATACTCTTTAGCTGAGTTTCAGTGACCTGTCGACCTATGCATGTCTGCTTGTTTTCATTCCTCCTGCAGGCTGGCATTCCAAACTTAAACTATTTGCTGGCTGAGACACTCCCCCAGAAATTTGCGCAATTCCGGAGAGGAACCAACCTTCCCTCCAGAAATTGGGAAAATCAGCTTGGCAACATGTTGGGCTCGACAGTTGCATAGAACAATCAGACAGTCCTTCAAAAAACTGTGCAATGTGACCCAACACTACAACTCAGCCCATAAATTGCGCAATTCTGGGAGACAATCACCTGCTGACCCCAGAAATTTTGCAGTCCCTTAGGGACTACCAGCCCAAAAACAACGTAAATTTTCATCCCAGGCTCGCAGACCGATGCATTTTCCTTCAGGGTTGATCAGTTCCCTCCAAGACCAAGCAAAATTGATTTTCATGCATGGGCTAATTTTCCTAAAATAGCAAAAGGTAGCATGCAAAAGGCATCCCTCGATTCAGGTACCTATTTTTAGTAGCTAGAGGTTACATGCAAAGATCATTTTAGAAACCTCTTGCCAAGTGTCACTTTTTCCTAGATTTGTGGCATGCATGTCATAACCTTGATCTTATCAAAACTTATGAACTGGACACTATAGAGCTCATTCCTCACATTGATCTTGCAACTCTGACATCCCACATCACATCCAGGAGTCTTCGGCAATTTTAGCTTAGCTGTTTTAAGGTAAGTTTACTTCTCATGTCTTGTGCTGCGTTCTTGTCACTTTTTGTGTTTCTCTTTGTGTAAGTGTTTTCTGCTTGATTTCAATGAGTGATTGTTGTCATTTTGATGTATGTTAGCTTGTAGAAGCACCATTTCAATTTTCGTTTGCATCTCACTGTTGTTGCATGTATGACACTGTTTTTTCACCCACGGTCGTTGTTACGACGACCCACTTCACATACATGCATGCTTTCCCATTTTCTGAACCCTACACTTACTATTTGCATACATGATCATTCACTCTTGTTTACACTCAGTATCCCCATGCATTCAAACTTCTCATGTTTTCAGTCACCCATCAGCGTGTTTAGGCTGCCTTGGCCCGGACCTTACCTTGCTTGGCTAGCATTGCACATTTTTGGAAGTGAAAGCTCTGCCTTCCCTCTAGAAATTGTGCAAGTCTGGCCCAACACTAACCTCCAGGCTTGCATTGTGTAATTCTAGGAGGCAGTGCCTTGTTGACACCAAAAGCTACGAAATGCAGTTTTTTGGTTTGCATGTCACTACTGAGTGAAATCACACATTGTGCACTTTCAGTCCTCAGTAGGCTAGGCTAGACTATGCATTGTGTAGTTCCAACTATCAATCAGCCTCCCGACAGCCCAGACTGTGACTTGTGCATTTTTGGCAGCCAATCCCCCAGCCTCCCAATGAAAATTGCGCAATCTTCACAAACAGTCAGACATGTATGTTACATGTTAGTCCTCCAGTTTTTTTGGTTTTCAACTAACATATTTCTTGCCATGAGTGTTGCTATGTCTCTAGGTATCACAGGTGGTCGTCTACCTCTCAGCAGCACAAGTACATTGGCTTCCAGGAGAGCAGAGTCAAAGACACCGTTGAGAGCGCAACTGTAGATGCAGTCAATCAAGTGTCTATGAACTTGCCTATCTATGAAGACATCAAGTTGTTCATAGAAAAGGATATCAAGATGAAATGGCAGTGGCACCACAGTCAACAACACCATCAACAACATCAGAAGGTAGTAGACCTGCACGCGGAAAAGGCAAGAGGAAGGTTGTTGATAATGCAAATGATCCAGATTTAAACAGGAACGCAACAAATTACAGAGAAAACCATAAACACAGAGATGTAGCGGAAATAATACTTCATTTCATTAATGTAAAATATTGAAATATGTTTGCAAACATAATTGGAAATAAACAAGCTAGGGCGATGGTAGCTTATCTTTGAGAAAAGATGTGGTGGCTACATGCCTCTGAATTATGTTACAATGAGGCTTGAAGGCCTATTTATTGTTGAGAAACAATGGAAAACCCTTAACATTCCAAAACCTAACTCTAGAAGATGAAACGCCAAATTGTGGGCCCCCTTTGGGTAAATTGGTACATCAATTTCCCGGGGTCGTAACTTTGGCATACACTCTCCGTTTGACGCGTACAATAGCTTGTTAGAAAGATCTATCTGAGCACTACCACTTTAGGAAGGGAAATATCAGTCTAAGGACCCATGTTTCCCCCAGATTTCCAAAAAAAACGTCGTTTCGGGCCTCAAAACAACTTCGGAAGTTGAGGACCCGAAAAACTGCTAAAAATAGTAAATTGTGCTGCAAATGCGGAAGCTGAAAAACTGAAAGAGACAGTTGTGAGGGGTCCAAATGGGATAGGTGGGTGGCCACCAACATCCACCTGGATCATTCCTCCCCCTTAGGAAGCAATGGTCCCCATTGCGTTGAGTTCCTCCTTGAGATGAGGAAGCTTCTGCTGAGCTGGGTCTCTGGTGAGTTGTTCTGCAATCTCTGATGTGTCCAAAAATGGTGGGAAGCATGGTCGACAACGGTACACATTGAACACTTGGTGCAAGCAAAGGAATGGAGGAATGTTGTGCTACAAAGCATTATTGTTCGTAGCCTTGGTACTGGTGTAAGGACCATGTCGGAATGGTCTAAGTTTCTGATGGGTTCTGGTAAGGCATTCTCTCTGTAGATGTAACCAAACTTTGTTGCCCACATGAAACTTGTATGGTACCCCTGTGGGTGAGGAGAAGTTGTTCCTGTGTTCATTCATGACCATATCCATTTGCTACTACTGCTGCATGGAGGAACCCTTTGCAAGGGTCATGGATGTGGTGACGATCTTCCCCTTACTTTGGGAGCGAAACAGACAGAAATTGAATTTCCTAGTCTGGGAGATGAGCTTGCTGCCTTTCTTGGTAGTGATAAAAGAAGTGGCGATAGGTGGGGCTATCTCCGGTATCCTGTATAATGAATTATCCAAAGAAATAATGACAACGCGAGGCCTTGACTTATACACAGCATGTCACCTCCACAAGTACGGCTGGCCGAATAGTACATCACAAACATCCAAAGGTGTAACATCACACAATACCTCGTCTACGAAGGGCTTGATGCTGTAGGGAAGGCGACACTATTGGTGGACTTTGAGATCTTGTCCTTCATGAAGCCACCTGATACTGTACGGTTGTAGGTGTGGTGTAGTCGGTAGGCCTAACCGCTTCACAACCTCTGCTGAAACGAGGTTCTTTTGGCTGCCACTGTCCACAATGAATTACAGTGGCGAACCCTTCACCCACATCTGTGAGTGGAAAAGACGTTCCCCCTCCTCTGG
>APFE031054638.1:319116-344237 GCA_000404065.3 Pinus taeda
GCTCAGGGTCGGAACATGTATCCGATTCGGAAGCCTTCAGCTCGGCCACCAATGACTGCTTGGTCCGACACTCACTTGTGTTATGAGTGGGACTCTTGTGGAACTCACACCACTTTCCTGTGTCCTTCTTCGGTTTCATAGTGTTGTTCTTTTCTTGTGGCTTCGACGGGTTGTCTTGGGTCACCCCGCCTTGGCTTTGTCCTTTGGTCTTCTGATTTGCAGATCCAAAGTCTCACTTCTTCTGTTTGAACTTTTGCTCGATTTTGACAGCATATCAGTATGCTGTGCCGAGTGAGGAGATATCCAAGAACACCATCTCTTCCTGGATGTATCTATGCAAGCAGCCACGGTATTTGAGTACCAGATGCAGCTCAGAATCTTTGATACCCAACTGTGTGCGAAGGGTGTGAAAAATGTTTGTGAACTTAGGCACATCTTGGTCTCGTCCCTGCCACAGCGTGGTCCATTTGATGTATTTGTCCTCATAGCTTTTGACAAGGTAGTACTGCTCCTTGATAGCATTTCGAAAGTCATTCCAAGTGGGAGCGGCTGAAAATAGTGAGCCTGTACTTTCATCCTTCTGCTTGCAGTAGGTTTCCCACCAGTCCTTGATGTGGGGGGCTGCTTTGAGAAGAGGGAAAACAATCTTTTCCTGACTCGAAAATACATGAACAGAAAAATACCCTTCTAGCAGATTTAACCATTTATCTATGGCATCTGCGTCTATTTGACCCTCGAAGATGTGGATTTCAAAATTCACTTGTACCTTAAATGGTGTGGCGTTTCCAGAGTAGTTGTTGGAAGTCGATGCGTCGCCTCTGGGTAGCCGCTAAAGGATCTGCACAAAGCTATCCATCATCGTGTTCCTTTGTCGCTCGAGGGCTTCTTCAAGCAAGATTTTGATAGGATCTCTTGCGCCCTCGTCTTTCTTCTCATCCTCCATGGGAGGCCATCGAGATTTTCGAGGCTGGTCTTGCAAAGGTTCGACCAGTTCAAGCCCTAACTCCTTATATCCCGACCTCATTAGGGACATGCAAAGAAAAACAGAGAAAAAGCAGACCACTCTGATACCACTGATCCGGATTTAAATAGGAATGCAAAAAATTACAGAGATAACCATAAACATAGAGATGCAGAGGAAATAATACTTCATTTCATTAATTTAAAATACTGAAATATGCTCGCAAACAGAATTGGAAATAAACCAGCTAGGGCGATGGTAGCTTATCTCTGAGAAGAGATGTGGTGGCTACATGCCTATGAACTGTGTTACAATGAGGCTCAAAGGCCTATTTATTTTTGAGAAATAATGGAAAACCCTTAACATTCCAAAACCTAACCCTAAAAGATGAAACGCCAAATTGTGGGCCCCGTTTGGGTAAATTGGTACATCAATTTCCTGGGGTCGTAACTTTGGCATACAATCTCCGTTTGATGCGTACAATAGCTTGTTAGAAAGATCTATCTGAGCACTACCACTTTGGGAAGGGAAACATTCGTCCATGGACCCATGTTGCCCCCAAATTTCCAAAAAAACGTTGTTTAGGGCCTTAAAATGGCTCCGGAAGTTCAGGACCCAAAGAACTGCTAAAAATAGTAAATTGTGCTGCACATGCGGAAGCTAAAAAACTGAAAGAGACAGTTGTGGTGGGTCCAAATGGGATAGGTGGGTGGCCACCAACATCCACCTAGATCAGCAAAGGCGGAGCAAAGTTGCAAGTTCAAGCAGATCCACTTGTGATGAAAGCAGCTTTGGAGATGGAGGCTATGAGGTGACATCGTGATAGGAGGATCACACGAAGGAAGAGAGAGAAATAGGGAAGGAGTTGCAGGTGCTGAGGTGGAAATTCAAGGAAGAACAAGAGTTGCATAGATGAGAGACGAAGTTGTAATAGGAACAGGTACAACAAGAGGCACAACATCCATAGACTGATGAAACTGCGCCCATGCAGGCTATAGACCAAGCCCAACAGTTGGCACGGAGCAGACAAGGTGAACAGTGTCATTGATCACACGCAAGGGTGTTTAGGAGCATAGATGTCATTATGCGCATGCATGCAATCCCACCCATTAGCACACTCATTGAGGCGAATACAAGAAGCAAGTCTGGATGGAGCTAAACATGTATTTCGACAAGTTGATGTGCATGGTTATCGGCACACACTTGGAGATCAACACATACACTACGCATAAATATGTTGTTGTTCCATGTGCACTCAAGACGATGATGTGCATGTATCAGATGATTTGGACAGAGAAGCCATATCAGTGTACCCATATGCAACAGAGGCTAGAGTTCACTTACAACAGGATGTCACCATTGAGCGCGTGGGCACCATCACAGACGACCAAGCTTGGAATCAGTTCGCCACCATCGATCATCATGAGGATGTCGAAGAGTTGGTCTTACCACAATTGTCTGAGTCTTAGTGATAGCTTGCATGGCTTGCTCAAGCCTACTTTATCTCAGATGGGTACATGTGCGGATTGTATGTAGCATCTTGTAAGGTGAAAGTCCAAGTGTCGATAGTTGAATGTAACAATCATGTAGTAGTTGAAGAGACATGAGGATAGGTGAAGAGTCACAAAGGGGAATGTCAACGGTCACCCCACCCTTTGCTATTTATAGAACCTTATAACTCATTGTAAAGGATTTTGGTCATCCAAGCTTCCAATAGGAGTATCTTAGAGAAAGCTTAGAGAGTATTGTAACGAGCCTTGGCTTCTCCACATTGCAGAGCTAGTACATCTCTTTGAAGGAGTAGGTGGCAATGACTGTAACATTTTATTATCGGGACTAGTGATTGGTCATCATTGTAGTGTATGATTGGAACTTTCACTTCTTAATATAGTAGAGCCAACACGTTTCATGCATATGTTGTTATTGTATTTCAATTAACTTGTTTACTCTAATGACATATGTATCTATTTGCTTACGCATGTATGTATAGACTCTTTTTGTATATGTATGTATGAATCTTACTGAAATGTGATGTTGGTTTAACCATCACTTTGGATTGTTGGTTCACCTTCCTTCCAGTTTGTGATGCATCTTTTCTTGTGTGTTCCCATTCAATTTTCATGTTTACATAGGTTTCCAAGGGGCGCATTCATTCCACCTTCCGTGTGTTAGAACCATTCATGCACCTTCCTTGGCTTGATGCGCATGTCACACCCTTGCTACCAACAAGGAATTCTTACTTACCTCTGCACGCAACTGCAGTCAAGGTGATACCATATGACCCACTGTTGGGACTCCTACACCAAACAGTCTGAGGTCTAGTTGGGACTTCTTATTAGGGAGATCCCCTCACATGTTGACAGGTCCAACACTATCAACATTTTGGCGCTAGAAGTAGGGCCAAATGACAAGCTGAACCCTTACATCCTATTTTGAATTTTCGCGCATCTGTCAAGGATAATGTCAAACTCATCACTTTGTGATTTTTTTCGCATGCCGAACCTCTCGACATCACGAGGGAATTTTCTGATCTCTTGTCTGATTTCACGTATGATGGTGAAGGCAAAGTAGCATGGCTTGAGTACTTAGAAGACTTCTATGCATTCCTTGTAGACGAGTTCTATGCAGAAGAGGCCAGCGTGCTGCTTGCATACGCACTTCACGAATCCCCATTACGGTGGTGCTGGAGTCTGCCACTCGGTAGCATGCACTCACTTGAGCAGTTTTGTGATCTCATTGAATCTACTTTCCATCATTTTTATCTAGAACCTCTTGACAAAAAAATGTTAAAACAACGGAAGACCCCGCAACAATTGCCTATGGATTTTTGGGACGTCTTTCGTGTATTGCAGTTTCAAGCTCCAAAAATTCAGATGAAATTCCAGTATCTCATGGACAGAGTTGAATATTTTATTTCCAAATATGTCAATTCCAAGAAGAAGTTCAAGCTCAAACCTTGCTTAGCATACTTCGATGATGGCGCTGTGCAATCATAGGTGGACATTGTCGCTATCACAAGTGATTGTCTGTCCTCCCCTCATCAAATAGTGCCACCATCGCAGAGTGATGTGGGACAACATGCACACACATCCATTCAACTGTCACATCCTCCCAACATCACTTCTCCCAATTTTCGTGCAAAATTGGTAGCGAAGCCCATGGATTTTCACATGCATGTCTTACCTCAACCTCCATCTTCATGTTCTGTTGATCCTCTGGATTGCACTATCTTGTGTTCTTCCATTCCTGACTCTACACCTATTGTGAACGAGGATCAAGCTATCGACGGAGTTTGTGTTGCACAACTAGCCTACACTTTCATTCATGAAGAGTATGAATGGGGGCTTGAGCATCAACCCACGACAAAGGATGATTCCCTTCTGTCCACGCCTCTTCCTTTTTTTCCTGACATCTTGGGTGATTCTGCCATCCCTAATCCACATGTGTATCCCTTCTATGGATGCGCCCATTGTTGATCATTCATAGAACACACTGGATGATAGTCCATCATTCGATAATGCATAGGACAAATCATTAATTGAAGATCCACTTTTTTAATGTGATTTTTCTAGAAATGCAAAGGGTGAACATTTACTTCTCATCTACCCCTTTGTGTGATTCATCAAATCATGAGAATGCTGACAAACATCCTAGATTTTCTAATCTTGGTTTTCGTGATCTCTCTACTTCATCCGATCAAGATTTTGATTCAATCGTTGTTAATCTATCTAAGGCACTGGTCTACGATGATCTATCTATTAATGAAGTCAAAACCCCATAGACTGTCAAGGCACTTCAGCCCGAACTGATGGTTATGTCAGGCCCTCGTTGTCCTGAGGTTGGTTTCACTTTCGATTAGGAAATTCTTCAAACACCCAAGGCTCCTCATCCCTCATCCGTATGCACTGAAGATCAATCTAACACTCAGATTATGCTTTCTCCACTCTAACTACACGACCCCATCGCTCATGCATTGGAGGAATCTTACACAGCAAGCACACTTGCACAACGAAAGTGGTCTACCTTTCTCACATTTTCTTGCATGTCACAGTCAAAAGAATGCATACACTTAACATCTGCACGCAGTGTCACACAACACCATGGTAAGTCCACAAATTACATGTCACATGTTTGCACTCAATTATGTTTTGTGGATACATTTAAACTTGGAGTGCATTTGTCTTCATTGTTATTTCTTTCTAGTTTGCTGGTTCGCACAGCTGTGTTTCTCGCAAACCATGCCTTCACCAACACGAGTCAAACAATGTGTCAATGGCTTCATTGGAAGTATCAATTTACATAAGAAGACCCATGCACCGTTAGCTTAGGAGTAGGAGTAGTGTTTGCTTTTGGTTTGTTTTCTTGCATGCATGTTTTCTTCTTACTTTGCATGTTTGTTTGTTTTCTTGCTTGTTTGCTTACTCACTTTGCTTACCCATTTTCTTCTGCTTTTTCTTTGTTTTGTTGTTCGCGTGCTTGTTTATGTCCGTAGGTTAGTTTCACATGAAACCATGTGCAACTCTTGAAATAAGCTAGCTAAAGTACAAGAGGACTTGTGCAATTATCAATACTTGGTTATATGTCATCTTGCATCCGCATGAATAACTTGTTGTCTTCAGTCCATGATACATCAATGGAAAATATGTACTGCTCGAAGTGAACCTTGGTGAAAACACAATGCTTATGAGCTAAATAGTATCACCTACTCTAGTTGGTTGTTTTTGGGTTAATCCTTGTCAACTCAGTCAAGTAGAGTAAGGTGAGTGGAAAATCTTTAACAAGCACGTCATAGGTATATACAAAATACTTCTCTAAAGGAACAACCTCTTCTTCTCTCAATAAGTCGAGATCCCTCTTCCGCCTCTGAAATGAATAAGTTTTATGCACAGTTATGAAAATGAAAATGAAAAAAATGAAAATGTGAAAAATATTTAAAAAATGAAAATGAATCAGGTGAAAGAAGAGAAAGGCTTCCTGCGTAGAGAGGTGATACAAGTAACTCCGCCAAGGTACTAACCAAGCTTGTTGGTAGCAGAGCGATGCTTGTGTTCCTGCGTGACTCCACTGAGGTACTATCCAGGTCTGCTAGCAGCAGAGCAACACCAGAGATGAAAACTTAAACTCTAACTATCATATGGCTTGTGCACCAATATACCCCTCATCCCAATCGAAAAAACTGTGTTGGCTTGGCTTGGAATGTGTGTCGACCGATCAAGAGCATGGCGGATGCTACATCTTAAAATTAAGAAAATGTGGAAGTCGAGGCAATCCAAGAACTGAACAACACTCCCTGAGGTGTTAGACGTTCTTTTCATGAACAAGGTCCATGCAGAGAGATGGATATCTACTAGTGTGTCGCCAAGTGTTGTTGCGGCTACAACCATCCTCCAAAATTTTACCTTAGCTTCCTTTTGGAGCCTCCCTACCAACCATCCTTAGTAGCATGTCTTGCATTGTCAAGTACATAAGATTTAGCTGAGTTTTAGTGGCTTGTTGGCTTGTGCATGTCAGCTTGTTTGTCTCCCTCCCATAGGCCAACATTTTAGACTTAGACTATTTGCTAGTTGAGACACTCCCCCATAAAATTGCACAATTCTGGAGGGGAACCAACCTTCCCTCCAGAAATTACGCAAATTAGCTGGGTAGCCTGTTGGGCTCCAGAATTGCACATAACAGTTAAGAAATCCTCCTTAAGAAAACTGGACAATCTGACCTAGCACTATAGCTCAGCCCAAAAATTATGCAATTCTGGGAGACAATCACCTACTGAATCCAAAAATTGCATAATCTTGCAAGGAAAACTAGCCCAGCTCAGCCCAGAAGTTGCACAAATTTTCATCCCAGGCTCACAGACTAATGCATGTGCCTTCAAGGTTGACCAATTCCCTCCAGGGTCGAGCAAAATTGATTTGCATGCATTGGTTACTTTTCTCGAAATAGCAAAAGGTAGCATGTAAAAGGAATCCCTGGATTCAGGGATCTATTTTTAGCAACTAGAGGTTACATGCAAAGATCATTTTAGAAACCTCTCGCCAATTGTCACTTTTTGTGGCATGCGTGTCATAACCTTGATCTTATCAAAACTTATGAACCGTATGTTGTAGAGCTCATTCCTCACATCAATCTTGTAGCTTTGACATCCCACATCACCTCGAAGAGCCTTCGTCACTTTTAGCTTAGCAGTTTCAGGGTAAATCTTCTTCTAATGTCTTGCACTGTGTTTCTGTCGCTTTTTGTGTTTCGCTTTGTGTAAGTGTTGTTTTCTTGAATTCAATGAGCACTTGCTGTTGTTTTTATGTATGTGATCCAGGTGGATGTTGGTGACCACCCACCTATCCCACTTGGACCCCCACAAATGTCTCTTTTAGTTTTTCAGTTTTTGTAATTGTAGCACAATTTACTATTTTTAGCATTTTTTTGAGTCCTGAACTTCCGGAGCTGTTTTGAGGCCTTAAACGATGTTTTTTTAGGAAACCTGGGATAGATATTTCCCAAAGTTGTAGGGCTCAGATAGATCTTTCTAACGAGCTATTGTATGCGTCAAAAAAAGATCGGGTGCCAAAGTTACGACCTCGAGAAGTTGATGTGCCAACTTACCCAAAACAAGGCCCACAATTTGGCTTTTCATCTTCTAGGGTTAGGTTTTGGGATTTTAAGGGTTTTCAGTTATTTCTCAACAATAAATAGGCCTTCAAGCCTCATTGTAACACAGTTCGGAGGCATGTAGCTGCCACATCTCTTCTCAGAGATAAGCTACCATCGCCCTAGCTGGTTTATTTCCATTTCTATTTGTAAGCATATTTCAATATTTTACATTAATGAAATGAAAGATTATTTTTGATGCATCTCTGTGTTTATGGTTCTCTGTAATTTGTTGAGTTCCTATTTAAATTCGGATCAATGATATCAGAGCGGTCTGCTTTTACTCTGTTTTTCTTTGCATGTCCCCAACGAGGTTGGGATATAAGGAGTTAGGGCTTGAACTGGTTGAACCTTTGCAAGACCAACCTCACAAATCCTGACAGCCTCCCAAGGCGGATGAAAAGAAAGACGAGGGGGCAGGAGATCCTATCAAAATCTTGCTCGAAGAAGCCCTCGAGCAACAAAGGAATGCGATGATGGACAACTTTGCCCAGATCCTTCAGCAGCTACCTAGAGGCGATGCATAGGCTTCCAGTAGCTACTCTAGAAATGCCACGCCATTTAAGGTACAAGTTAATTTTGAAATCCCCATATTCGAGGGTCAGATAGACGTAGATGCTGTAAATAAATGGTTAAATCTGCTATAGGGTTATTTTTCTATTCATGAATTTTCGAGTCGAGAAAATATTGTTTTCGCTCTTCTCAAAGTAGCCCCCCATGTCAAGGACTAGTGGGAAACCTACTGTGAGAAGAAGGATGAAAGTATAGACTCAATGTTCTCAGCTGCACCCACTTAGAATTCCTTCTGGGATGCCATCAAGGAGCAGTACTGCCCTGTCAAAAGCTATGAGGACAAATACATAAAGTGGACCATGATGCAGCAGGGACGGGACCAAGATGTGCCGGAGTTCACAAACATTTTTCATACCCTTCGCACACAGTTGGGTATCAAGGATTTTGAGCTGCATTTGGTACTCAAATATTGCGGCTACCTACATAGGTACATCCAGGAAGAGATGGAGTTCCTGAACATCTCCTCTCTCGACATGGCGTACGGATATGCTGTCAAAATCGAGCAGAAGTTTAAACAAAAGAAGTGAGACTTTGGATCTGCAAATCCGAAGACCAAAAGACAAAGCCAAGGTGGGGTGACCCAAGCAACCCGTCGAAGCTGCGATAAAAGAACAACACCATGAAGTCGAAGAAGGACACAGGAAAGTGGTGTGAGTTCCACAAGAGCCCCACTCATAACACAAGTGAGTGTTAGACCAAGCAGTCGCTGGTGGCCAAGTTGAAGGCTTCAGAATCAGATGCATGTTCCGACCCGGAGTCAGAACCCGATAAGGGGAATGATAAAGGGAAGAAGATCATTGACGTGAAGCCCATCGCCACTGTTGCCACTGCCAAGATCTAGAAGAATGAGCCCGAAGATCCAGAGGAGGGAGAGCGTCTTTTCCACTCATAGATGTGGGTGAAGGGTTTGCCACTACAATTCATTGTTGACAGTGGCAACCAAAAGAACCTCATTTCAATAGAGGTTGTTAAGGGGTTGGGCCTACTGACTACACCACACCCGCAGCTGTACAGTATCGGGTGGCTTCACCAAGGACGAGATCTCTGAGTTCGCCAGTAATTTCGCCTCCCTTACAGCATCAAACCCTTCACAGATGAGGTATTGTGTGATGTTACACCTCTGGATGTTTGTGATGTATTATTAGGCCAACCATACTTGTGGAGGCGACATGTTGTGTATGAGTCAAAGCCTCGCGCTGTCATTATTTCTTTGAATAATTCATTATACAGGATACCGGAGGTAGCCTCACCTATCACCACCTCTTTGATCATTGCAAAGAAAGGCAACAAGCTCATCTCCCATACTAGGAAATTCATTTTTTGTTTGGTTCACTCCCAAAGTAAGGGGAAGATCGTCACCACATCCATGACCCTCATGAAGGGTTCCTCCATGCAGTAGCTACAGCAGAGGGATACGGTCGTGAAAGAACACAGGAACAACTTCTCCTAACCCACAGGGGTACCACACAAGCTTTAGGTGGGAAACAAAGTCTGGTTGCATCTGCAGAAAGAATGCCTTACAAGAGCCCATGAGAAGCTCCGACCACGCCGACATGGTCCTTACACCATTACCAAGGTTGTGGGAAATAATGCTTTGAAGCAAAACATTCCCCTATTCCTTCACTTGCATTGAGTGTTCAATTTGAACCGTCGTTGACCATGCTTCCCACCATTACTGGACACATCAGAGATTGTAGAACAACTCACTAGGGACCAAGTTCAGTAGATGGAGGAACTCAATGCAATGGGGATCATTGCTTCCTAAGGAGGGGGGAATGATCCAAGTGGATGTTGGTGGCCACCCACCTATCTCACTTGGACCCCCACAACTATCTCTTTTAGTTTTTCAGTTTCCGTAATTATAGCACAATTTACTATTTTTAGCAGTTTTTCGAGTCCTAAACTTTCAGAGTTGTTTTGAGGCCCTAAACGACTTTTTTTTGGGAAATATCTAAGCAACATGGGTCCATGGACCGATGTTGCTCTTCCCAAAGTTGTAGGGCTCGGATATATTTTTCTAACGAGCTATTGTATGCATCAAACAAAGATTGGGTGCCAAAGTTACGACCTCGGGAAGTTGATGTACCAACTTACCCAAAACAGGGCCCACAATTTGGCGTTTCATCTTCTTGGTTTAGGTTTTTGGATGTTAAGGGTTTTCCATTGTTTCTCAAAAATAAATAGGCCTTCGAGCCTCATTGTAACATAGTTCAGAGGCATGTAGCATCTCTTCTCAGAGATAAGCTACCATCGCCCTAGCTGGTTTATTTCCATTTCTATTTGTAAGCATATTTCAATATTTTACATTGATGAAATGAAGGATTATTTCCACTACATATCTGTGTTTATGGTTATATCTGTAATTTGTTGCGTTCCTGTTTAAATTCGGATCAGTATGTTAGCTTGTAGAAGCACCGCTTCAGTTTTCGTTTGCATCTCACTACTGTTGCATGCATGACATTGTTTTTGCACTGACGGTTGCTGTTGCTTTGACCCACTTCACACACATGCATGCTTTCCCGTTTTTTGAATCCTGCACTTACTGTTTGCATGCATGATCATTCACTCTTGTTTACACTCAGTATCACCATGCATTCAGACTTCTCATGTTTTCAGTCGCCTGTCGGCAGGTCTGGGTTGGCTTGGCCTGAATCTTGCCTTGTCCGACTAGCATTGTGCATTTCTGGAAGTGAAGGCTTTGCCTTCCCTCTAGAAATTGCGCAAGTCTGGTCCAATACTAACCTCCAGGCTTGCATTGCACAATTCTGGGAGGAAGTGCCTTGTTGGCCCCAAGATCTAGGCAATGCGGTTTGTTGGTTTGCATGTCTCTCCTAACTGAAATTGCGCATTGCACAGTTTCAGTCCTCAGCAGGCTAGGCTGCACTGTGCATTGATTAGTTCCAGCAGTCAGTTAGTGTGAAAATTTCTAAACTGAAATTCTATCACTACAACAATTGATTTATTTCACCTACTTATTATTCTCAGTAAGTTATTTACGAAATTCCTTAAGCAAATATTAAAATAAATTCTACTGCAATTATCACACAATTACCCACAGAAAAAATACATGCACAAGAATCAATCACATCGACACAGTTATTTTTGGACAATTGTACACGGAAAAATCCAATGCGGGAAAACCGATGCAACAGATGAGGGCTTTATTAATCTTCAGCAACAATTTCTTTTACGAGGAATGATTTTACAGAGAAACTAAAAGAAAACACCTGAGACTTTCCCTCTGAGACCATCTAAAAATTTGGAGACCCTGCCCCCACTTTTGCGTCACCCCTATGTCACTCTGATTGACCTAGTGTGGCTCTGCCTCCCTCTGTGTCAGCCTGCGTAGGCCTTGTGTCTCTCCTCTAGACGACGTCTCTCTTTCTACACTATCTTCCACTACCCATGCGTCACCTCCTCCTCAATCATTGCCTGTTGCTAAAGCCCTTCTCTTCCTCCACCCTACAACTCCCTCTGAAATTGATCTCCTCTTCCCTGAGAATCGAATTTCCTTGAGATATTGAGTATCTTCTGGTATATCTCCAAATGACCCTCAAGTATTCTCTTATAATTTTCCTGTTGATGAATCAATGGCCGAGATTAAGTCCCTATTTAATGGCTAAGATTAAAACAGACTTGACCCTCGTCTCTTAGAAGCTTCTTATCCTTATCTTTATTAATACCCATTAATATTTTTATTTTCCTAAGTTTAGACTTAGGAACCCATTAAAAATATTAATTGTTTAATAACTCCTCATCCGAATAGAATTTATCAAAACGATTTCTAGGTCTTGGAGATCTCAAGTGCCTTGGCCTCTCCTCAAAATTTCAAGGCTAGAGCACATTCGATACTACCAAAAAAAACACTCCCTCTTAGGGAGGAATGTTCTCTAGCAATGTTTCACTATAGAAACATCACACTAATCTTCTGTATCGATACCTATGTTGATGCTTGGCTTGCTGCCTCACATCCCCTGCACTATTGCTTCCTATACTATTGCCCATGACACTGCCACTGCTAATTGTTGCATTGTAACTTCTGATACTTATACATTATTGAAATGGATTCTTTACCATCCCCATATTCTCCTTGAAATGAAAAAACTTTGTTCTACCTAGAGCCTTGGTGAGGATGTCTGCCACTTGTTCTCCTGTAGGAGTGTACCTCAACTGTACCGCCCCTCGTTGGACACAGTCTCTGACAAAGTGACACTTGATATCAATGTGCTTCGATCGATCATGAAATACTGGATTCTTAGAGAGCTTGATGCAACTCTTATTATTACACATGATCCTAGTCGCTTCCATCCTATATTCACAAGAAATTTCCTAAGCCATATGGCTTTGCACAAAGCTGTGCTAGCTGCCATATATTCTACTTCAGTTGAGCACAGAACCATGGATTTCTGTTTCCTAATGCACCAAGAGGTCATTCCTGATCCAAGGTTGAAACAATACCCAGCTGTACTTTTTTGATCTACTAAAATTCTAGCCCAATCTATGTTAGTGAACCCACTCAGCCTGATGTCATTGCCTCTGGTGTACAATAGTCCATGCTCGAATGTTTCATGTATATACCCGAGAACATGTTTGGCTGCTACCCAGTGTGCACTCTAAGGTTCTACCATGAACTGACTAAGGGTGTTGACAGCGTAACAAATGTCTAGCCTGGTATTGACCAGATAAACCAGGGATCCTATGAGCTTCCTGTAGAAGGTGGGATCAACATCTTTATCTTTTGATGCATCAATCTTCTTCCAGTTGGTGATCATTGGAGTAGCCATAGATCTACAGTCCTGCAACCTGAATCTCTTCAATATTTCTGTAGCATATCTCCCTTGTCCTAGGAAGATCTCACCCTTCTACTGCCAAATTTCCAACCCCATAATTTAATGCATCTGTCCCAAATCCTTCATGTCGAATTCTGTGGCTAGGTTCTTCTTATAGTCTTTGATGAGCCTAGATGATCATGTCAGGAAGAGATCATCCACATATAACACTAGGATTAGAGGCTCATTATCTACAACCAGATAATAGATATTAGGGTCTGTGTCACTCTTGACGAACCCCATCTTCTACAAGTAGCCATCAATTCGACCATACCATGCCCTAGGTGTCTGTTTCAGCCCATACAAGGCTTTCTTTAATATGCATACATGATATTTCTTCTCATGTATCTCAAAACCTTCTGGTTGTTCCATGTATACTTCCACTTCTATTACCCCATTCAAGAATGTCGCTTTGACATCCATCTGATGGATCTCCCACCCCATCTGTGCTGCAAGATATACCACGGTCCTAATAGAAGTATACCAAGTTACTGGGGCGAAGGTTTCTTCATAGTCTATCCCTTCCTTCTGAGCATACCCCTTTGCCACGAACCTGGATTTGTATTTCTCCACAATGCCTTCTGCAGTATATTTTACCTTGTAGATCCATATTGAAGCTACCACTAATTTGTCATGAGGCCTAGGTACCACTTCCCAGAAATCATTGACCATTATAGAGTTGTATTCCTCCACCATAGCATCTACCCATGCTTGATTCTGAATGACCTCCTAAAAACTAGAAGGTTCCCCAACCTAAGCTACTAAGACCTAGTATCTGTCTGGCTATCTTCGCTCCCTTTTACTATTCCTGGGTGCATCAATGAAGTCTTCTACATCCCGTAGAATCTGTCGGATTTCTGGTACCAGTTTCCGCTGGTTGAAGTGGTTTGACCAACGACTCATCTTTTGACTACTCCTTGGAAGGCATTTCTCTGGATTTTCTTAAAGCTCTTTCCTCCATGAACTTTACATTCTGCCGAACTACTACCTTCCTACTCCCTAGAAGATAGACTCTATATGCCTTAGCATTCTCGCTATATCCCACAAGATATCCTTTCTCAGCAGTTTGATCTAATTTCTTTCTCTTCTATTCAGGTAAACGACAATATGCTAAACTCCAAAATATCTTGAAATGATTGACTTCAGGTGTCTACCTAGTGAATACCTTCTCCAGAGTGATTTTTCTCAATGCCCTGTTAGGAGTCCTGTTCTGGACATCAAATGTCGTGTTGCATGCTTTTTCCCACAGGAATTTAGGCATATCCTGATCATACAACATTGCCCTTGCTGCTTCCACAATAGTCTTGTTTTTCCTTTCTCCTACTCCATTCTGCTTTGGATTGTAGGGAGTTATCCACTCCCTTATGATGCCTTACTTAGCACAAAATTTGGTGAAGTCCTTGTCAACATACTCTCCACCATTTTCCGAGCGCAACACTTTTATCTTCCTTCCTTTCAGATTCTCCACTAGGGCCTTGAACTCTTTGAATCAACTAAAAACCTCATCCTTGGTTTTCAGAAAGTAGATCCAAGTCTTCCTGGAATGGTCAGCGATGAAGGTGACGAAGTACTTGGAACCACTAAGAGATTTTGTGGACATCTGTTCATAGATGTCTAAGTATATCAATCCTAGAGCACTCTTCGCCCTATTGTCACTTCTGGAAAATGCGGCTTTAACATACTTGCCCAGAGTGCACTCTCTGCATGTGTCATCCCATTCAGTACTTAGTTCTGGAACTCCTGATATTGTTTTCCTAAGAATTCTCAGAGCCCCATGGTGTAAGTGTCCCATCCTCCTGTGCCATGGCTCATTCAAGTCTTTGTCTCCATTACTTCCTATTAGTGCCATTGGTGATTCTAGTTGTAACCTATACAACCTGTTGCTTCTTATTCGAATATGAGCCTTCATTTTCCAACTTGCGTGTTTGACATATACTTTCTCCTTAATGAAGAAACTTCATAGCCCTTGTTTTTAAGTTGAGATACATAAAGTAAGTTTATCCCTAATCCTAGCACATGCAGCACATTGGTTGCCTGAAGTCACTCTCCTGCTTCGGTTTGAAAAACTATGGTACCTCTTCCTACTAGAGTACACTTTGCCTTATTCCCCATGGTGATCTGAAAATTCATTCTTTCTTCTTGATAATCTGAAAAACATTCTTAGATTCCTTTCATATGCCAGGAATCTCCAATGTCTATATACCAAACCTCTGAGGAGGTAGGGCTTGCAAGGAAAGTGACTTCTTCTTCCAACTTGGAATCTAATATCGAATATTGGTCCCTGGTGCATTCTTCTGAAAATCTGCGTGAGTCTCCTTGAGTGGATGCCTTTGCATCATGCTCTTGACCCATAATAGATTTTCCTTTCCAGTTATCGGATCTCTACTCTGATACCATGTGAAATTCTAAACTGAAATTCTATCACTGCAGCAACTGATTTATTTCACCTACCTTTTATTCTCAATAAGTTATTTACGAAATTCCTTCAGAAAATATTAAAATAAATTATACTACAATTATCACACAATTACCCAGAGAAAAAATACATGCACAAGAATTAATCACATTGAAAGTTATTTTTGGACAATTGTCATCGGAAAAACCCAATGCGGGAAAACCGGTGCATTGGATGAGGGCTTTATTAATCTTAAGCAACAATTTCTTTTACAAGGAATGATTTTACAGATAAAATGAAAGAAAACACCTAAGAATTTTCCTCTGAGACAATTTGACACTTTGGAGACCCTGCTCCCACTTCTGCATCACCCTTGTGTCACTCTAATTGACCCAACATGGCTCTGATTGGCTCTGTGTCCCTTTGCGTCAACATGCATAGGCCCTGCATCTCTCCTCTAAACTACGTCTCTCTTTCTGCGTTGTCTTCCACAACCCCTACATCAAATCCTCCTCAATCATTGCCTACTTTTGAAGCCCTCCTCTTCCTCCACTCTGCAACTCCCTCTGAAATCATTCTCCTCTTCCTTGAGAATCGAATTTCCTTGAGATACTCAGTATCTGCCAGTATATCCCCAAATGATCCTCAAGTCTTCTCTTATACTTCTCCTGTTGATGAAGAAATGACTAAGATTAAGTCCCTAATAAATGGCTAAGACTAAAACAGACTTGATCCTCGTCACTTAGAAGCTTTTCATCCTTATCTTTATTCATACCCATTAATATTTTTATTTTCCTAAGTTTAGACTTAGGAACCCATTAAAAATATTAATTAATTTAATAACTCCTCATCGGATGGAATTTCTCAAAACGATTTCTGGGTCTTGGAGATCTCATGTGCCTTAGCCTCTCCTCCAAATTTCAAGGTTAGATCACATCCGATGCTACCAAAAATCAATATTCAGTCTCCCGACAGCCTAGACTGTGCCTTGCGCAGTTTTGACAGCCAATCCCCTAGCCCCCTAGTGAAAATTGTGCAAAGTGTGAAATCTTCACAGACATTCACACATGTATGTTGCATGTCAGCCCTCCAGTTTGTTTTGGTTTTCAACTGATAAATTGCTTTCCATGAGTGTTGCTATGTCTCCAGGTATCACACGTGTTCGTCTACCTCTTAGCAACACAGGTACATTGGCTTCCAAGGGAGCTGAGTCAAAGACACCATTGAGAGAACAACTGGAGATGAAATCGATCAAGTATCTATGGAATTGCCTATCTATGAAGACATAAAGTTGTTCATAGACAAGAATATCAAGATGAAATGGCAGCGACACCACAATGACCAACACCATCAACAACAGCAGAAGGTAGCAGACTTGCACACAACAAAGGAAAGAGGAAGGTTGTTGACATCGCAGAGGCATAGAAAATTTGGAAGTTCAAAAAAATCCACTTGTGATGAAAGAATCTTTGGAGATTGAGGTTATGAGGTGATGGGGCGATAGGAGGATTGCATAAAGGTAGAGAGAGAAACAAAGAAGGAGTTTTAGGTGTTGAAGTGCAACTCAAGGAAGAACAAGAGCTACACAGACGAGAGACAAAGTTGCAATAGGAACATGTACAATAAGAGGCTCAAAATCCACAGACTGATGAAATTGCGCCCAAACAGGTCATAGACCCAACCCAGAAGCTGGCACACAGTAGACAGGGTGAGTAGTGTCGTCGATCACATGCAAGGGTGTTCAAGAGCATGGATGCCATTATGCGCATGCATGTGTTCGCACCCATTAGCACACTCACTGAGGCAAAGACAAGAAGCAAGTCTAACTAGAGCCGAGCATGTATTTCGACAAGTTGATGCACATGGTCACCAACACACACTTGGAGATTAGCACAGACACTATGCATCAGTATGTTGCTGGTCCATCTGCACTCAAGACGATGATGCGCGTGTATCAGACAAGTTAGATAGAGGAGCCATATCAGTGTACCCAGATGCAATGGAGGCAAGAGTTCGCTTACAGTAGGATTTCACCATTGAGTGCATGGATACCATCACAGATGACCAATCTTGGCATCAGTTCGCCACCGTCGATCATCACGAGGATGTCGAACAATTGGTATTACCACAATTGTCAAAGTCTTAGTGATAGCTTGCATGGCTTGCTTAAGCCTATTTTTTCTCACATGGGTACATGTGGAGATTGCATGTAACATCTTGTAAAGTGAAAGTCCAAGTCTCGATAGTTGAATGTAATAGTCATGTACTAGTTGAAGAGTCATGAGGGTAGGTGAAGAGTCATAAAGGGGAATGTCAAGGGTCACCCCACCCTTTGTTATTTATAGAATCTCATAACTCATTATAAAGGCTTTTGGTCAGCAAGCTTCTGATAGGAGTATCTTAGAGGAAGTGTGGAGAGTATTGTAATGAGCCTTGGCTTCTCCATAGTGTAGAGCTAGTACATCTCTTTGGAGGAGCAGGCGGAAGTGACTGTAACGTTCCACTATCAGGACTAGTGATTGGTCATGGTTGTACTGTATGATTGGAACTTTCACTTCTTAATATAACATAGCCAGGATGTTTCATGCATATGTTGTTATTGTATTTTAGTTAACTTTTTTACTCTAATGATAAATGTAGCTATTTGCTTACACATGTATAGACTCTTTCTGTATATGTATATATGAATCTCACTGAAATGTGTTGTTGGTTTAAACATCACTTTGGATTGTTGGTTCACCTTCCTTCCAGTTTGTGATGCATCTTTGCTCATGTGTTCAATAATTAAGTGCACTAATGCATTTATAGGAAAAACACACCGACATTGGTAAGGTGCCAAATTTTTTCAACGCACGGACATGATACAATTTTTTAATTTTATTTTTGAAATCCCAGAACAATGTGATTATTTTTTTTAACACAACATTGTAGTTTCTATTTAAAAGCATCGATGCTCTAATTGCTATAAGAGTGTCGAGTTGGTTGAATTGATTTTTATTTTCTAAAATCCAGAAATAGGTGGATAGTGGTGTTTTTTTAATTGCATCAGTTTGTTTTCATTCAAGAGCACCAATATAAAACATTTTTTAATTTTTAATTTTTTAATTTTTTTTAATTTTTTTTTAAATTTTTTTTAATTTTTTTAATTTTTATTTATTTTTTTTTTTATTTTTTTTTTTTTTTAGAATGCCAGAAACTGGTGTCAGGTATTATTTGAACACCCCAGTGCTGGTATTTTTTAAATGCATCGGTGTGCTTTGTTCTGATAAGTGCACTAATAGGACTAATAGTTATGTATTAAAGTAGTTCATAGTATACATTACAAGAGCACCGAGTTGGTTGAATTCATTTTATTTTTTAAAATTCGAAAACAAGGGCTTACCGGTGTTTTTTTTTTTTAAACACATCGGTGTGTTTTTGTAAAAGAGCACTAATATGATAACATATACTTTTTTTTCAGAATGTCGAAAATCATTGCCGGTATTATTTAAACACCCTGATGCTCATATTGCTTAAACACATCATTGCACTTTGTTCTGTTAAGTGCACTAGTCTGGTTTAAAAACGATATTAAATTTTATTTTCACATAAAATGGCATGTTAATCTCAAATTATCCTTTTAAGGATGCATCCACATGAATTACGGTAGTTCATAGTATACATTTTTCACTTAAAGTCTCCTTATTCTTGAAAAATGGTTTGAAAACTATATTGAAATTTAGATTGTGGTTATATGGTTCTCGAAATTAATTTTAGATATACAGACAAAATTTTATTTCTGATTTTTCTAAAATGCAACGAAAAAATCTCAATAATATCAAATGGCCAATTCTTCAAATTCCAGCTCATGCCATATTGTTGATCAAAATCCTTCACGAAGTTTTCCCTTTCCATATCTAGTAAGTTTAAATTTTATTTATATTTCGATTATCTAATTGAATTTATTTATTTTTAATCCATGTCAATTTGAATACAAATGTATTCAAATTTGTAAGATCTTGATTCATAATTGAGTTCAGATGCAGAAAATATTTCTCCATTTCAAAAATGTTGGAAGATCTTATTAGGAGCAGCATATTCCAAGCAGTTGGTAGATGAAAGTGGATAGTCTCTTCACCCTACCAATTGGAACATGGCATCTCCCAACCACAATCCTGGATCAACGATGGTAATAATCATTTGATATAATGTAATTTCAACAAACCAATTGCATTGATGTGCTTACTAATATCATTGATATTGTACTAATGGCGTTTAATATTTTTTGAAATTAGGATCCTAGTGATGATGAGCGACCCATTTACCATATTCCGGTTCACCCCACTACAATGTCAACCTGGGAGAAAGTCTCAACAAGATAAATAATAAGAGAAGAAGCATACAAAGAATGGTTGAATTAACCACCTATTCAATTCACACTACATTCAAATTCACCAATTAAGAATGACTACAACAATAGTAGTTTTTCATCATAAGTTAGCAATGGAGGCAATCAAATAGAGGTTGGTATGGATGATTACTTATGGAATACAACTACAATTGAGGCAATGTTGTTATATGCATTCCAGAACGATGAGCTAGGGGATGATACTCATATCACTGATACCTTATTCAGAAGCCTGAAATCTTCTTCCACCACCCCTCTCTTTGGACTTGGTGGAAATTCAAAGTCTACTTAGCTTGGGACAATGATGTTGTTTTACAACTTGAAAGCAAAATTTGGCATGTCAAATGCATGTTTCTCAACAATATTGAGGTAATTCACCTGCATGATCGATTAAGTCCCTTATATTTTGAGAAATCTTGTGAATCCCAATATGAACATTAAATATTGATATTGTATAATTAGGTTCCCCACCAACTATAGGTTATTCAAATATAAGGTTCTTCCGAGTGATAATGTCTTGCCGGGTAGCTGTGAAGATGCAAATAAGTTGTTGAAAATGTTGGGAGTTGAGTACATATCATATCATGCATGTTCGAATGATTGTTTTCTATATAGAGCAGAATATGCAGACAAAGAGATATGTCTGAAATGTGGGCATGACATGTACCATATTAAAAAAAAAGGGTAAATCACATGGTTCTCCTCATAAGATATTGAGGCACATGCCTAGAATCCCAAGGATTCAAAGACTCTTTCATTGCAAAGAATTAGCTATGTTGCAAGGATGGAATGCCTCACACAAAAGAGAGTCAGAAGTTATGTGAATCTCAATAGATTCAATAACCATGAACCTTATAGATGATACATGGCCTGAAAAATTCAAGGATAAAGTACGGAATCTATGACTCTACATATCCATGGATGGCATCAACCCATGTTCCCTCCAAAACACCAACTATTCTGTTTGGCATATAGTAGTGATCAATAAAAATACCCCCCATGGTTGTTCATGAAGAATGAACATCTTATGTTGGCTCTCATAGTCCCTTATAGAAGACAAGCGAAAAATATGGATGTCTACTTGCAACCATTGGTAGATGAATTAAATGAATCATGGGAAGGGATACATGTGTACAATGTACCAAGAACCATTTCAACAGAGAGGAGTTTTACGTTGTATGGAATATGTGCTTACACCATACGTGATTATCCATTCATAGGATTTTTCTCTAGTAAATTACATTTTTATTGATTTTTTTTATATACATAACAATATCTTTTCGCATATTAATTTAATTCGTTGTAATTTTTCTTATCTTCATGGTTGCTAACATGTTGATCTATATACAACAAATTTATAGGTCTTGTAACAAATTTCTATCATGGATGTAAATGGTGTGGAAATTCTCTGAAGGCTAGGTGGTCCGACCACCTACAAAAGCTAGTGTATGACTGCTCCAGGGTATTCCTCCCAGAAGAACACCATTATAGAAGAGCAACAGTCACTTTCAATGGTAAACCAGAGAGAACCCAAAGACTTGAAATAATGACACTAGTTGAATGGATTAGAGAATATGAGAGAGAGAAGGAGGAGTTTGCATAAATGTTTGATTCAAATAGGGATCCTATGTTTGATGATCCAAAATTCTTCGACACCTGTGTTGAGAAATCGCCCATTGGGATGAGAAGAAAATCTTTCTTTTATGAGCTCCCATATTGGGAGCATCCTAAGATTTTCCACTTACTAGATCCCATGCATATATTTAAAAATGTTTCATCTTCTTTATGGATGCACATATGTTAGAAAATGTAGCAATAAAAGCTCAATTTGACTTTAGCCTTAGTCAAATTGAGTAAATCAAATTTCCACATCAACATGACAACATGGAGGTAGTTAAATAGTGTGACATGGCTCTTGTCACTTAGTTAGTTCAGTAAATTCGAGTTGGAGGGCTTGGAATTTAGTTATGCATGTGTGATTGCTAAATTTTAGCAATCTAGTTCTGTTATTTTCAGTTGTATTTAGTTAACTGACCTCTAACTATTGATAGAATCAGTTGAGGAGTGGGACAACAATCTAACTCAAATATTTGTTAGTGAACTGATCAATCAACCCAAAATGACCAATGCATGTAAGGAATTCAAATTCCTCAACTAAAGTGGAGATGAAAAGGCATGTAATATCAGTTGTAGACTATTTTTAAGTGTACAAGTGTTGCACGAGTCAAAATATCAATCCTTGGGAATTTCACAATCAATTTGGAGGAAATTCCTATCTTTTAGCAGCTAATTTCCTTGGGAATTGCACAATGAAATAGGAGGCTTGGTGAGAAAATAATTAGCTAAGTGTTGGCCAAAGTTTTTCATTGAGTAGAGAGAACAATGATTCTTTTGCAGGTTGAGCTCAGAGCTGGAGCCAGCAATTGTAACAATTTCTCTATTCAATCGATTAATGTAAAGAGGATTGAGGGGTTTTTCCTAGTTGGTTTCCCCTATAAATCACAGTTTATTTGTGGTTTTTCTTGTTGCATGTCTATGCATGTTGTTCTAAATTGTGATTTCCTTTATGCATATTAGTAGAGTATAATTTTGTCCCCTGTTTTTCAGTTTTAAATCTTGAGCAGTTGCAATTTCTATCAAAATTTTACATGGTATCAAGGCACTGAAATTACATTAGAACTAGTATTTCGAACATGTCTCTCACAAATTTTGAATTTGCAGCTTCAGTGCAAAAGTTTTTCTTTAGGATTGGGAGATTGTCTTTCAATGGACTAAGATTGGAGTATGCCTTGGAGGGTAACTTGAATTGCATAGCCTATATATTAGAATGTGTGTTAGAATATTATAAAACTGATATTGCAAAACGTCCACAATTAGATGCACAACAATTAACCTAGTGGAAGAAGGATGTTGCAAAGGCTAGAAGAATTATTCTAGAAGGTGTGAGAGACCATGTGGTCTCAAATCTCCATGGTAAAGAAAACCCATATGTTATGTGGAAGGCAATGAATGAGCTATTCAAAAATAATAATGACCATAGAAAATTGGCCCTAAAAGACAAACTCAAAACATAGGAATGCAGAAGAATGATATGGTAACAACCTTGGTGAAAAGTTCATGTAACAAAAGTTAATAAAGGAAAAATATGACCACAGGTAAGGGACATGTATTCCAAGCTGAATGTTGGGAAAATATATCCAAGTGGGCATCACTGGATGTGTGTTTTGGCTAAGAAAATTTGGCAAAGGCTAAGGGAAAGGCATTAAAAGGAAAAAAGCCATTTTGGCACATTTATTTATGAAAATAAAAGAACTTAGGAGAAAAGTAAGGTGAAAGGTCATAGGTTGCATGTGAGGGGGAAATTGAACAAAAATAATGGAAAATGAAGAAAACAAAGGCCTCGTTCATAAAAAGGCTTATGAGGACCAA
Source organism: Pinus taeda (assembly GCA_000404065.3). NCBI lineage: Eukaryota > Viridiplantae > Streptophyta > Pinopsida > Pinales > Pinaceae > Pinus > Pinus taeda. Next base: position 342,333 of record APFE031054638.1, read on the forward strand.
TTCATAGCTTTTGCCAGTTCAAGTTTGGAGCCCTCTCATTATTCTCTCTCTCTCTCTCTCACTCTTGGTCACTTAGAGTTTTCTTGGAGCACTCTAGTTTGGAGCAAGGAAATGAAATTAAAAGCAAACAAGAATCAAGGAAAGGAAATCAGGGCTCAAGTAGCTTAAGTAGGAATACTTGTAGGTAACCCTTTGCATGTGTGATTTCATAGCTGATTTGGACATGCATGGATTTGCATGTTGGTGTATGGTTCTCTTGTTGTTGGTGGCATCGTTTTTCCAGGTTATGACAGTGGATTTTAGCTTAGCCTAGCCTTTTTTAGGATGCCATGGTATGTTGGGATGTTTATTTCGATTTTTGAACTTTGGTTTGCTGGATGGATTTCAGAATCCGAGGCGGAGGTGGTCTCAAGGTTCATTCCCAAAGGCCTAGGAATCCCTTGACCGGTTTTGGCGGGATACACAGTAAATCCTAAGGGAGAAGTCTTGGTTTAGGGCCGAGTGATCCAGGTTTGGATTGCGATAAAGCTTGAGAGACAAGGAGATGGAAAAATTCCTCAAGGATAGTGATGGATTCTAGATGACATTCCAAGTTCTGTTCGGTTGTGATTGGAGCACCGGTTTCGGTGCGATCATGGTTTGATGAGGGTGGAGGTGGTTTAACCTCTGGATTCCCTTTGTTGTTTTTGGATTGGTTCTATGAGATCCCATATTCATGCTTGGAATATGGCACAGGGGTGACTGGCTGAAAGAGAGATTTGGTTCAGCCATGTCTATGGTCGGGTGGTACATGGAAGTCTAAACCTGGTTGGATTTTCCTATGATTAATAAAAGTTAATTTCTCTTACTTTTGCACTTATTTATATGGGATTTAATGGTTTTCATATCTTTGATATTACATGGTTTAATGTTGGTTATAAGCATGGTTGCATGGATGCTTTATGTCATGGTTATTTCATGTATTTACTTGTAATTGTTAAATGGATGGATGCAAGACCTAATTGATGATGTAGTAGTTCAATGGAGATGATCCTTCTAGTTATGTTTCATAAGTTGTTTCAGTCGTTTATGCTCTGTATTGTATCCTAGACCTGTAGGTTGCATTGATGCAAAGTGTTTGATAGAATGTGAGTCCCGATTGGGGATGCTCAAGCCTAGTCCTAAGGTTGATTTTTGATTGATCAACATTGTTATTATGTTTTTAATGAATTCTGGAAGTTACAACAAGTTTTGGGCAGAGGCCTGGATTCTGGATTTAAAAAGTGGCTTAAATCCTTGGGTCACTAGCACATAACTAGAAATTTTGGTCCACAATCGTTGGCAGGCAGGCCTGTGAGAGCGATTTTGGGTTTCTAGTCACTCCCTTGCCCATAGCATGAGAGCGACTATGGATTAAGAGCTATAGAATAGCAGTGTGACCCAAAGACAGGATGTCTGAGTGGATGAATTATATCCTAAGGGTTATGTTTATGATGTTGGATGACTGTATGTGATGTTTTGTTGATTCCACTTCCTTTAGGTGACATAGGAGGTCGAATCTGATTGTAGTAGCATCTCTCCTCATGTTTACCTTGGTTGGCATGGTTAATTTGGGTAGACTTGGGAGGGGGTGTTACAGATTGGTATGAGAGGATGGTTGCACTCTCTTTAGGTCATATTTGGTGCTACAGATATGGGTGAATGTGTTGGTCATGCATGCATGTCAATTGCATGTGTGGCTCTTACACTTTCTTTCCATGTGCTTGTTCCACTGCATCATATTGATCATGGTAGTAGTAATATTATCATGAGGAACTTGATGTCAATTTTATGAAATGCATCATCATAAGTATATGACTGGTTATACAATTATATGTAGCTCGATTACATCCTTGTAAGTTCAGTTGAATTCTTGGTTATTTGATT
>APFE031054638.1:349301-388155 GCA_000404065.3 Pinus taeda
TAAATTTAGGTCCCTCCTGGTCAAACCTAGCTGTTAGAGGTCGTGTTAACGATTACTCAGTCAATTTAGCTGTTGGAATGGCCTGTTGTCCCTATTTAACTCATTGCTCAGATTGGATCTTCAACTTGTCCTGATGATGAACCACACTGGTTGGTTCGAAACGCGTCGACAAATGATTTCTTATGTGATTTTGCCGAAATTATTTTCTAAACAACATGATACTTATTGGACTGGACATGTTGACGAACATGGAGCAGGAAATGCAGGTTATAAAGAAGAATCTAAAGGCAACACAGGATAGAAAAAATAGTTATGTAGATAAGCATAGGGTGCTCAAAGAGTTTCAGGTTGGGGAGCATGTGTATTTTCACATCAAGCCCAAGAAAATCTCTTTGAGGATTGGTTCATGTGCCAAGTTGTCACCACGGTATTGTGGGCCTTTTGAGATCCTTTAGAAGATTGGACCGGTGGCATATCGACTTGGAATGCCTCCAACAATGAAAATCCATGATGTTTTCCATATTTCATTGCTTAATAAGTATATAAAGGATGTTGAACATGTTATTGATTGGTTTTTATTGCAGGTGGAGCAAGAAGGAGAGTTCCAACTAGAGCCTCAATGCATATTGCAGCGAAACATCTCATGCTCAGGAACAAATCCATAGAGCAAGTTAAAGTGTAGTGGAAGCGATTTGGGCCTGAAGAAGCTACATGGGAGATGTTGAATCAGATGTGGGCCCTGTATCCTTCATTGTTTTCCTGTTAAGGCAAAGAAGTTTTGGTTTGATGTTGGTTTATGTTTGCATATGTTTTGCTGATGTTTTGATATTTGTATATGTATATGTATACGGATGTAAATACCGCCATGAGATAAATTATAAAGCTCCAATAAGTGGTGTAGTTATTATCTTGTCACGTTTTCATGATGTTTTTCTTTAGAGCAGGTTCTTTATTGTAAATACTGCAATGAGCTAAGTTATAAAGCTCCATTGGCAATATCTTTGCTTTTCAACAGTTTTGTTGAGGTCTTGTTTTGGTTTAAAATCGAGGATGATGTTTCACAAGGGGGAGGGTTCTGTAACAACCCTAGTGAAAAGTTCATGCAATAAAAGTTAATAAAGGCAAAATAAGACCATGGGTAAGGGACATGTATTCCAAGCTGAATGTTGGGAAAATATATCCTCGTGGGCATCATTGGATGTGTGTTTTGGCTAAGGAAAATTGACAAAGGCTAAGGCAAAGGCATTAAAAGGCAAAAAGGCATTTTTGCACATTTATTTATGAAAATAAAGTAAATTAGGAGAAAAGTAAGGTGAAAGGTCACAAGTTGCATGTGATTAGGAAATTGAAGGAAAATAATGGAAAATGAAGAAAATAGAGGCCTCACTCATAAAGGACTAGTTCATGGCTTTTGTTAATTAAACCTTTTGTTAGATCAAGTTTGGAGTGCTCTCATTATTCTCTCTCTCTCTCTCACTCTTGGTCACTTAGAGGTTTCTTAGAGCACTCTAGTTTGGAGCAAAGAAAGGAAAGAAAGGAAAAGAAAGTAAGGATCAAGGGAAGGAAAGTAGGGCTTAAGAAGCTTCAACATGAATACTTGCAGGTAACCCTTTGCATGTGTGGTTTCCTAGCTGGTTTGGACATGCATGGCTTTGCATATTGGTGTATGGTTCTCTTGTTGTTGGTGGTATGGTTTTTCCAGGTTATGAAAATGGATTTCAGCCTAGCCGAGCCTTTTTTCGAATGCCATGGTATGTTGGGATGTTTATTTTGTTTTTTGAGCTTTGGTTTGCTGAATGGATTTCGGAATCTGGGGCGGAGGTGGTCTCAAGGTTCATTCCCAAAGGCTTAGGAATCCCTTGATCGGTTTTGGTGGGATACATGGTAAATCCTGAGAGATCAATCTTAGTTTAGGGCCTAGTGATCCGAGTTTGGATTGTGGTAAAGCCTGAGAGGCAAGGAGACAAAAAAATTCCTCAAGGATAGTGATGGATTTCGGATGGCATTCCAAGTTCTGTTCGATTGTGATAAGAGCACCAGTTTTGGTGTGATCACAGTTTGATGAGGGTGGATGTGGTTTAACCTATGGATTCCCTTGGTTGTTCTATGAGATCCCACATTCATGCTTGGAATATGGAAAAGAGGTGACTAGCTCAAAGAGAGATTTGGTTCAACCATGTATATGGTCAGGTGGTACGTGGAAGTCCCGAACTTGGTCAGATTTTCTGATGATTAATAAAAGCTAAGTTCTCTTACTTTTGCATTGATTTATATGGGGATTTAATGGCCGCCATATCTCTGATATTTACATGGTTTAATGCTGGTTATAAGCATGGTTGAATGGTTGATTTATGTCATTGTTATTTCATGTATTTACTTGTAACTATTAAATGGATGGATGCAAGACCTAATTGATGATGTAGTAGTTCAATGGAGAAGGAGGTGATCCTTCTAGTTATGTTTCATAAGTTGTTTCGATCATTTATGCTCTGCCTTGTATCCTAGACCTATAGGTTGCATTGATGCAAAGTGTTTGACAGAATGTCGGTTTTGGTTGGGGATGCTCAAGCCTAGTCCTGAGGGTGATTTTTGATTGATCAACATTATTATTATGTTTTTAATAAATTCTGGAAGTTATAACAAGTTTTGGGCAGAGGCTAGGATTATGGGCTAGAAAAGTGGCATAAATCCGAGGTCGCTAGCACAAAACTAACAATTTTGGTCCACCATCACTGGCAAGCGGGCCTGTGAGAGTGAATTTGGGTTTCTGGTCGCTCCCTTTCCTATAGCATGAGAGCGACTATGGCCTAAGAGCTGCAAAATAGTAGTGGGACCCAAGGACAGGTTGTCTGAGTGGCTGACTTGTCTCCTGAGGGTTTTGTTGATGATGTTGGATGATTGCATGTGATGTTCCATTGATTCCACTTCCTTAGTGACATAGGAGGTTGGATCTGATTGTAGTAGCAGTTCTCATCATGTTTACCCCAGCTAGCATGGTTACTTTGGGTAGACCTCGAAGGGGGTGTTACATATACTATTCCACAATATCTCTCCAGATTTACACAAGTTTGAGATGAGCTTGGATGGGTTGGGGTGAATGTTGTAGAAGATGACTTAGTGAGCCTATATCTTCTAGGCCTTCCAAAATCCTTAAACAACTACCAGGACTCTGTGAATGGAAGGGAAAAATTACCGAATTGGGAAAGGTTGTGGTCTGATGATCCATATTGGGTCATTATATTATTATAGAATTTCCCATTGTAGATCAACAAATTATGCAATATACTAAAGAAAAATACAAGATCTACTTCTATAAAAAACTTGCTGAAGCTTAATTCGATATTGAGCAAGATAAAATAGAACACATATAGCTGAGAATGAGAAAGCAATCACACATGAACACAAAAGAATACTCTGGGGAAAGCCTCCACTAAAATCCCCGATCTCTGTATTATCATACAAGTGGAAATATGTCTAGATTACACAAAGCTTTAGCTCACAAGCTATCCAGCTCTCAGTACAATCCATCTGTTGCTCATAGACAGTCAAAGGCTTCTCATAAACCTTCTCCTCTACCCTCCAAGCCTCCTATTTCCTTGCGCAGTTTCTCCTGGAGTCCAATGCTACCACCTGTGTGAGTTCACCTCTCACACTGCTCACTAAAGTCAGAAGTAACTACGCAATCCTGAAGGAGATAATTCCTTCTGCATGGATAAGTTTCCTATATAGGAAAATTCCTCCAACTGATAGTACACTATCCCTTCCTTTGATCTCAACTGGGCCTCTGACTGAACTGACATGCATGAGTTATTTATGAGAGAATATTCAGTTATCTGAAGTGCAACAGTTACATGCATACATGAATTAACTAACTGAACTTACAATTAGTTCAACAAACTATTTGAACTAATCTAATTGGACTTAACTTAGTTAACTGAGATAACTAATTACAACTCAAAGTACAACTCATCTTGATCTCCTTTAATCAAGGGATAGCTTCCTCTATCAATGGAGAAACTGTTGCATGTCTTCACATAGACTTCATGTTTGATTTTCTACAACTAATTAACTCAAGATGAATTAATTAATTATTTTACAAACCGCTGCTAAGATCAAATTCGAATTTTACTTCTCAATTTTAGTTCAGGGACTAACTAAAATTTGAATCTATCTCGGAATATTATTTATAGTAATGCTATTTTTAGCATTTCCATTTTTCATTCCTTATTGCTATGTCCAACGCTAGTACCTGAAATGCTATTTTTAGCATGTATTGTTTCTATTTCCAACACTCTCTCTCAACAAGAAAGGCATTCAACGCGAACTCGATCCTGAACCTTTGGAATGTTCTGCATGCAACACTTCTTGCAAGTGTTGTTGCTCCAGCAACTTTAGAAACAAAAAAATCTCCCGACTGACCTCCCTGTTGGGCTAGAAACACCCTCTGATGCTGAAGCTCCCTCTATCGCTGACAAGTGCTCCCTCTGTGACCTCTAAGATGCTACAACACTCCATGCATATTGCACCGTTGCACACCTCTTTGTGCCATCCTGCATTGGTGCAACACTCCTATGCCTCTTGCATTGTTGCAGCATGCTAGCTCTGCAATGTCTTCGGATTCCTGCACTATAGCTCTCTCTGTCGCTCCATCCACATCTATCTCTACCCACTTAGCCAGTCTTTCTACTCCTCGTCGGGGCTCCCGTAGCAAGGTCTAATCAAAGAGGTTGGGTACCTCAATGATCCTGCCCCTATTCTCGCCTTCTTGGGACTGTCACTCCACATCACCCCACCTTCGACTTGGAGGTATGGATGCATGTGATCCCTCTGCCCACTTGGTTCGAAATTCCCCCCTAATAGAGGTCTCTATATGAGTGGATGCCTCCACTCAATCTCCTCTTGGCTTCTCCAATTGTGGCTACTCTACAACCTCCTGAAGTTGCTTCACCAGTTGTGGCTCCTTCACAATTGTTTGAGATTTCTTCTGGCACTGCATGTTGAGAGGTAATGTACTCTCCCTCTCAACCACCAAGTCTCCAACAGTTGCCTTGCTTCTCAAGGCTTTGCATGCATCTTGAACCTCAAGAGCATACAGGTTCTTGACTCGTCAACCAATTTGCTTCACCTGTCTCGTGGTGACGTGTCTAAGGAAAACCTTTCCCCTATTGAAGACTACATCATAGCCTTTGTCTTCCAGCATTGCAATCGATACCAAGTTTTTTCTCAGTCCTAGCACATACTTCACATCTATCAAAGTAATGCGAGCTCCATGCTCCCTCTGAAAAACAACTGTGCCTACTCCTGAGACACTATACTTTTCATCATTACCCATCTCTATGAGTATCTAGAAATCTTTCTCCTCCAAGGTACTGAACAAAATCTTATCGCTGGTCATGTGGAATGATGCTCCACTGTCAAGAAACCAACCACATCCCACCATGAATGAAACCATGCATGCGATGAGGGTGAAATCCAACTCGAACTATGAGGCTAGTGCCTCACCTTCTGATCCTTCCTTGGATCCCTTATTGGATTTCTTCAGTGGATAATTTGTAGCAAAATGGCCCACCTCATGACAATGAAAGCATCACACTTTCGATTTGTCAAACTTCTTCCCACCATAGGAAGAACTTGATTTGGGATGAGAATCCTTCTCCATCCCTTTCTTTGCCTTACTTGCTAAGGCACAATTTTCCTCATCCTCCTTGGATGAAGAACCATCTCTGGTGCTTCTCCTTAGCTCCTCTTGCATCAAATCCAACCAAAGTCATTCCCAATCTGGCAGTTTCTCTCTTCCATTTACTGAGTCTTGGTAGCTATGCTAGCTCTTAGAAAGACCGAGGAGAGCAAGACTCACCATGTCATCATCAGTTGTCGTGATCCCTACACTTCCAAGCTCATCCCTACAGGTGGTGAGCTTGTTCAGATATGTAGAGATTGTGTCGCCCTTTTCACACTTGATTTTCTGAATCTTGTCTTTCAGCACCAACTTCCTCTGATCGCTGCTATTCTGATATAGATCTTTCAATGTTTTCCACATTGAAAATGGTGTTTCCTTCCCATGGAGGATGGAGACAATGTAGTCTCGAACTCCCTCCACGAGGATTTCTCCTCGCTCTAGCCACACATTTCTTCCATTCCACCAATTCTATAGCATTAGCTGCTGCTAGCTTGGGGACTTTTTGATCAATGAAGTCCTTCAAACCGTTGTCCTCTAATACTGCTTACATGCAATCCTTCCAGGCTATATAATTCAAGTTGCCATCAAGGGCATACTCGGGTCTTAAAACATTGAACGCCATTGGTGAAATTTGAGATGTGATAACAATTCAAATTATATAATCAGGAACTTCAAACTTTCAACTTCTCCCTTCTTTGTATACTGTTCTTCACTTTGATCACCTTTTCTCGGATACCATGTAGAATTTCCCACTATAGATCAACAGATTATGCAACATACTAAAGAAAAATACAAGATCTACTTCTACAACAAACTTGCAGAAGATTAATCGATTTTGAGAAAGATCAAATAGAACACATATAACTAAGAATGAGAAAGCAATCACACATGAACACAAAATAATACTCTGGGGAGAGCCTTAGCTAAAAACCCTAATCTTTGTATTATCATACAAGTAGAAATATGTCTGGATTACACAAAGCTTTAGCTCACAAGCTATCCAGCTCTCAATACAATCCCTCTGCTGCTCATAGACAATCAAAGGATTCTCACAAACCTTCTCCTCTGCCGTCCAAGCCTCCTATTTCCTTGCACAGTTTCTCCTAGGGTCCAATGCTGCCACTTGTGTGAATTAACCTCTCACACTGCTCACTAAACTCAAAAGTAACCACGCAATCCTAAAGGAGATAATTCCTTCTGCATGGATGAATTTCCTATATAGGAAAATTCCTCCAAATGATAGTACACTGTCCCTTCCTCTGATCTCAACTTGGTCTCTGACTGAACTAACATGCATGAGTTATTTATGAGAGAATATTCAGTTATCTGAAGTGCAACAGTTACATGCATGCATGCATTAACCAACTGAACTCACAATTAGTTCAACAAATTATTTGAACTAATCTAACTGGACTTAACTCAGTTAACTGAGCTAACTAATTACAACTCAAATTACAACTCATCCTGATCCCCTTTAATCAAGGGATAACTTCCTCAATCAATGGAGAAACTGTTGCATGTCTTCACATAGACTTCATGTTTGATTTTCTACAACTAATTAACTCAAGATGAATTAATTAATTATTTTACAAACAGCTGCTAAGATCAAATTCGAATTTGACTTCTCAATTTTAGTTCAGGGACTAACTAAAATTGGAATCTATCTCGAAATACTATTTATAACAATGCTATTTTTAACATTTCCATTTTTCATTCCTTGTTGCTATGTCCAAAACTGGTACCTGAAATGCTATTTTTAGCATTTCTTGTTGCTATTTACAACATATATTTCTCATCCATCTCAATACATTAAGAGTGGAAAAAGTGGAGGAATCAACTCATGGGACCATTTTTACCGTGGGGACCCAGTTTGGCCAAACGAGGTCTGAAACCTTTTGGGAGCGTTTTGAGGCATCAAACGATGTTTTTGGGGGTAGAACTTTGTCGCTTTAGTTTGGAAACTTTTCGTACTATTTTACACACAAATATCTTTCGAATGGTGCAAGAAACATGTTAATCAAAGTTTGTATGAAAAAGTTATGCCACTCAGAAGTTGACCTTCCTATTTTCACACCTATAATTCGAGAGGATGTTGCATCAACCCCCATTATTCTTGGAAAAGGGGCTAGCCATGTGTTTGTGATGTAAAAGACTTCGAATTTTTATAATTTTATTTTATTATTATTTTTTATAATGACTATTCTCTTTTTACGTTCAATCTAGCTCTTTATATAGCCATGTTAGATCAATATCTCTTCATCTATGTTGTCCTAATGATGAACCACATTAAATGGTTCGAAACGTGTCGAATTTTTTTTCAATTATGTGATGGATCCAAAAGACAATTATCTAAATGCAAAGACAGTCAACATAGTAAGCTCCTCCATAAAACTTTGTTGCTTGTTGCCCTCCATCTTCCCATAGTGGGATTTTCCTTATCTAGTACATCTGTGAGGCTCAAGTGAACTTCCATGTGGAATATATTGGTGAAACCATGTTCTAGAGTTAGATGGTTCAACTGCACTTGCATCATTCGTTGTTGGTGGCTTCTCGCACAATGATGTCATTGACCTACCATGTTACACTAGAATGTGAGTCAATGTGGCTATAATCATTTGGGTCTTAATAATGTTATCCATAACTTGAGGCCAATTCTATGCAAGGGGTTAGCCATTCATTTAGTTGGATGAGGACTTAGCACTAGGTTCCATTAAGCATTTTATCTATCTCTTGCAAACCCATGACCCACCCCCTGCAATTCACCCATTTAAAAGTAATTGACATGGATTCCTAGCTGAAACTACACTCATAAATTCCTCAAGAAATATAGAGGTATCTCCCTATTATTACAAGGATGTTTATCAAATACAATAAACCACCTGTGCAACCAATTTTCTTGAAATGGTTAGTTGTTACACCAATCCATACAAATGTGTATTTTTTTTATTGGTATAGGTTGGTTGTTTATTGGGTCAACCAATAAATACAACAAGTCTTTTTTAATAATGTTGAGGCCTCTTATTTGGTCTTTATTTATACCAGTGCTATTGTGTTGATACATTCTATCCCTCGTATCAAGAATATTGGTTAACGGGCTTTGGGAATTGGAGATGGATGATACAATTGAGTTTAAATAACTTGCAAGAGAAAATCCTAGTGATTGTCAAGTGCTTTGGAGACCCTATATTAGTGACATCCACGTAGCCAAGGATGGGTAAATTTCATCATTTATATTTCTTGATTCAAGTTTGGTTGTTCTGAATTTTTGTCTGGTGGTAGCGGTTTTGGATTTTGAATAGGTTCCATATTAACCAATTTCAATATGTGACAACATTTAGGGTGATTTTTTTGGTTTTTTCCAATCTTAAACCAAATTAAATAAAAAAGTCTTACCTGGACTTCGAAGATAGGAAATGATGTTTAGTTGGCATTCAATGGGTTTCAGGAATGAACAAACTTGCTCAATCTCTCCCAAAAAGGCATCAGATTGTCCCAATTTGGTAAAAAAGGGGGCCACGGGTGCATAAAAATAAATCTCATAAGGAACACATGCATGCTCCAAAGAATGTGTTATTTTTCGTAGAGCACATGACACATTATAATGAATGTGTTAATTTTCATAGAGCACATGTGTATTCCTAAGAATACATGCATATTTTTAATAATATGCGTTTGTTCTTAAGCCATGCAAAGATGACAACCTTATTGAAATCTAAGGCCTTACCGAGCCTATATAGTAGGGAACATGTTCATGTTCTAGGGAATGTGCACATATTTCTACGAGCATGCATTCCAGTGAACAAACACTCATTCATGCAAGTGTGCATTCTTGATGGTCCCATTCCCACTTTACCAACATCATCTTATTAGGAGCATCTAGTTAATCTTCTTTTTTCTTTAATCCTTACATGAGTTATGGTATAATGCTTCCATTTGGTTCCTTGAGATGGGGATAGGGGGTAGATACCTTAATCCAAGTATTCCTCCAATAATCTTAGATAGACTAATATCTCTCTCTACATGTCACAACATATAGACCTAAGAAAACTCAAAATTATAAAAATTAACCATTATAATTTACATTGTATTTTGGGTCTTTGAGTCTCTTATTTTATAAAAGATCATTGGTGTTTTGATTAATACTATTACCTATTCTAAAAAGCTTCCCAACTCCCAACCTATCATTTACCAATCCTACCTCCCCTTGATTCAAGGGATCATTGAGTATATTTCTTAAATTCTTCAAAAGAAAAGAATTAATTTTTTCATCTAGAAAATGATTAGAAATTGTTTAACCTCAATAAATACAAAATGAAAAGTTAAATTGAGATAGTATCCCTTATAGAAGCCATATTTGTTCTAATAAAACTAAAATCCCATATTAAAAATCCACAACTATTTTACACTACTTAAAAAACATATTCAGATTGCAAGTAAAAACCATTATGTCAATAAAAAACATAACTCTCTTCTAACTACCACTTTGTGCACAAGGATAATAATGTATTGGTGCTCATATGTTTCTACGGACTACTTCTCGCAAACTAATAATAATTTTGTATATAAAGGCCTTCCTTTTACTACTTCTCTCTCTCTTCCAACTACCACTTTGTGCACAAGGATAATAATATATTGGTGCTTATATGTTTCCATGAACTTCTTCTCTCAAACCAATAGTAATTTTGTATATAAATGCCTTCCTTTGACTACTTCTCTCAACAATGGAGGATAGTAATTTTGTATATAAAAATATTCATTAAGTAGATGTTATGTATTAATAATAGACATTGTAAAGGAAATTTTTAAGAATGACATGTTTTAACTTTAATGTGTTGACCGTTGTTAGTTAAGAATTAGAATTTGGACTTAAGCATCCATAGTATTTTTTACATCAAAATTTCTGCATTAATTGTTATGGCCCTCTTTGTGATCACCATCCCTAAAGTCCCTATGTGACAAGCAAAATGAAGTTATTGAAAGCATTGGCCATTGAACCCATAAAGAGAGTGTTACCCATTGATCTTGGTATTCCTTATAAAAGGGACTGCAAACGTGGGAGAATGTTGATGCATTGAAAGATAGCCGTTAGAGTTGGGTAGCCGTTAGAGTCTCTGCTCAGTCTATTTAACATGCTAGGCCAGATTTATGTCTTCAACTCGTCCTGACGATGAACCACACTAGTTGGTTCGAAACGCGTCGACAAAGATCTGTCCTATGTGATTTACGCCGAAGATCTTCTTATAAACATTGGGATACTTAGCATGCAATTAATCTAGATTATTAAAAATTTAAATATATTTTTAATTATTTTAAAATTTAAATAGAAAAAAATTTATAAAACTTGCAAATTTATTAAAAGAAAAATTAATTTCTATATTAATTTAGTGGTGTGAGTTAGGAGTGTTCTACCACAGTTTAATATAAAGAAAATGGTGTCTTTTAAAACTATATTTAAAAAATAAAATAACATTTATAATAATAAATATTAAAAATAATATTAAAAAAAAAAATCCAGGTTTATTATAAATAAAATATTTTAATTTATAACTTAATTTATATTAATTTATATTATTATAAAACAAATAAAATAATTTAAACTAACTAACTATATATTCACTTTTCATTTAAAAAAATTTAAATTATTTCATTTTTAACCAAAAAATAATATATATCATTAATAAAATATTAATAAAATTAAAAATCAAATATTTCAAAATCTACACCTAGAATAAAAAAACAAAAAAAACAAAAAACAGAGAGTTCTTATTCTGTTAATTAAAAAAAAAAAAATTGTAATTCCATCATTATTTCACATAAAACCTTCTATAAAATGTTAATAACAAAAATAATCTACATTACATGTTGTTTTTCTTCTTGTTATCTTCAGCCAACTGTTCAGGTTTTGAATGAAATCAGGGACATAACTCTGCTTATTGGATATAACACCATTAATGCATAAGAAACAGTCCTGCATGACTATTCGCACAGTGAGATCAACATACATGGGACTCTACATGTCCCTCATTATATTTAAAAGTTACATAACCAACTGTAGCTAATGTTTATCGGGCTCTCTGGAGTTTACAATAAGCTCCATGGATGACACCCTGCCAAGATCAATAATAGGCAGAGATATGGGGTCACAAAGTAGCAGCAATTTTAAGTAGTAGTCTAACCATTATGTTTTTTTTCGAAATTTATAGAAATTTTGGTTATATTTAAAAAAAATTGGAAATTTTAGTAGAATTTTAAAAGTATGGGAAATTTTAGTAGAATTAAAAAAAAAAAAAAAAAAAAAAAAAAAAAAAAAAAAAAAAAATTTGGAAATTTAAATTATATTAGTTTAGTTTTAGGATATTTTTGATGGTACTGAATTGATTTCCATTATCAAAATAATAATTTAAACATTCTCAATATCAAATATTTTGAAAAAAAAATCACCAAATTCCAACTATAATTTTGTTTTTTAGACAATATGACGACGCCAATTAATTATTTAAATTGGAATACAGTTAATTATTTTGGGGAGATAATTTCATGGCTACACTTCATTAAATGGAACCCTTTCTCAAAAGGTTCCGCTTCACTATTCAGAATCTTAAACTAAAAAACACATCCATTCCAAATGCCTAAGGACTAACATCATATTAGTATCAATCTAGCAAGCACAAGCTTGATGCAACAAGGAGACTATTTAAAATTTTAATAAACCATAGAACATGATGCGCAATACACTATGAGTCTTGACAATCATCAACTTGGATTACATTGAAGCAACATAACATAATACATTATAACTTGGCCTCTCGCCATCAACAATACATAAAATACCCGGCTCAGTAGCTCGGGTCAGATCTGCGCCGCGACCCAGTTCCTTAGTTTCTAGCTCTTCCTGCGTTTGCTCTTATGTCTGCACACCTCCTTGGCAACCCAATCCTTAAGTGTCTTGCAGGTTCGTCCTCAGCAACAACCCCAATAGTCAACGAAACCCAACAACAACAGTAGCAACACCAACAACAACCAACTTCTTCCTTTCTATTCTTCCTCTTTTTATATCCTTCCCGACTACTTGGTCTGCCAATTCTCGCTCAACTACTTGCTTCCTTGGCTGCCTCTGCGCCTTCAAGTATCCTCAGCTGCCTTTGCCTTCCGCTAACACTTTGACATCACCTTCCTACAACTGCTCCTTCCACCGCCCAACCGTTGCTGCCATTTGTCCTTTCCCGCCCTACGGTTGGTCAAAACTGGTCAAAACTCTTCAAAATTAATTAAGGCTCGAATAGGGACCCAAGAATGGGTTGTCTGAGTAGATGACTTATCTCCTAAGGGTTATGTTTATGATGTTGGATGACTGTATGTGATGTTTCGTCGATTCAACTTCCTTTAGGTGACGTAGGAGGTCAAATCTGATTGTAGTAGCATCTCTCCTCATGTTTACCCTAGTTGGCATGGTTAATTTGGGTAGACCTGGGAGGGGGTGTTACAGATTGTTATGAGAGGATGGTTTCACTCTCTTTAGGTCATATCTGGTGCTACAAATATGGGTGAATGTGTTGGTAATGCATGCATGTCAATTGCATGTGTGGCTCTTACACTTGTGTTCCATGCACTTGTTGCACTACATCATATTGATCATGGTAGTAGTAAGATTATCATGAGGAATTTGATGTTGATTTTATGAAATGCATCTTCATAAGTATATGACTGGTTATACAATTATATGCAGCTTGATTACATCCTTGTACGTTGGGTTTAATTCTTGGTTATTTGATTACATGCATAAGTCTTTTAGGTTGATTACAAGAATTGATCGCCTATGCTCGACTACATGCAGTTATGTGTATGTGTAGTTGACTAGGCATTGTTTATGCAGGTGGATAGTTGCATGAGGCAATGTGTATACTGGAGTAATGGTTATTGTCATGCATGGGGTCATATCATGCATTGTTGATATGGCCTTGCATTGATGACAGGACCCTAGTTAGTATGATGGTTATGTGTTGATGCACTTATTGATATATGTCTATATGTTATTATGGTTATGTTGTACATGCATCACGTTGATTTGATGATATTTCATACAAAGTATCATACCCGAGTTATGCTAAGGTATATTGATTTATGGTGATTTGGTTTAGCTGACATAGTATGCCTTTCAGGAAAGAGATTAGATGGCTAGCAAGGTGGCATACTACATAGAATCTCCCTATGCATCAGATGGCAACATGGTGTGGGGCACTCTTCTGACTTGGCAGACACACTAAGAAGCCTAAAGGAAGAAACAAGGAGTTGCAAAGTAGACAATGATAAAATCATGTAGGCACAAGAGAAACAAGCAGAGGTGAATGCGATATTGCTTCACAATTTGTCAGATTTGCAGTGACAATGACATCTTTGGATCAACCGTGGACATGAAGAAAAAACTAATGGGGCATATGGAAGTAGGTCTCATAATATACATAGGTCAGATAGATTTAACACTATCAGAGATTGCAGGATTTTGGACACTCCGGATAGGAGGGGTGACAAACACATGTATTACTCTAGTTCTAGTTCTGATAGACATCATGATCATCATCATTATCATCTGTACAAGAGGAATGATAGGGGATACTTTCCAGATGAGTTCAAGAAGGAAAATCCACCTAAATTTGATGGAGAGATGAAGAAATTGCGAGATGCGAAGGCTTGGTTGCTTGGCATGAGAAAATTCTTTAGGTTGCATGATTACGTAGAAAACATGCAAGGATAACCCTTTTTAGTCTCAAAGGTAAAGTAGATATTTGGTGGGACGATGTGAAGAATGTTAAAGGTATTGATGAAGGTGATTTGACTTAAGATGCATTTGAAAGGTTCTTCAAGAAGAAGTACTTGTCAGAGAGGTACTATGATGATAGAGCTAAGGTGTTTTATGAGTTGCTGATGGGTTCCATGACAGATGAGGAGTATACTCGTAGATTTTTCGAGTTGTTGAGATATGTGCCTTGCCTTAGAGAGGGGAAGGCCAAGGTTCAAAGATTCATCAGTAGATTTCCAGTTGCATACAAAGACCAGATTAAGTTTGATGAGCCTAGATCATTGGAGGAGGCCATCTGAAATTTGAAGCATTGTCATGAGTAGTCGAAGCACAAAGTTGACCTGAAACATGACTTGAAGAGAAATGACAAAGCTAAAGGAAAATGGCCACCAAAGTGAGGAAGACCTCAAGATGCGAGAGAGAAAGATAATGCAATTCCTTACAAGATATTCAATACATCTGAGAAGGGACATGGAGAGCAATAGGCTAGAGGAGGTGGGAGGGAACCATTGCAATGTTGGATATGTGGTAAGGGTCATCATAAGAGGGATTGTCTATAGTATAAGAGTGGTAGTAGACCCTAGATCTACAGTGCTCAGGAGGCACATGCAATTGGTGATATTGGTCATAACATTCCTCAAATTTATGCAATTGTGGATAATAGGTAGGCAGATCATCAGGCACCGATCATTGAGATGGATGGTAAGCTTTGTGATCAAGTTGTTTATATTTTGATTGATCCTAGATCTAACTATAGTTATATTAATCTTGACCTCGTGGATAAGTGTGGTTTGAGAAAAAATGTTCATGCAGAATCTTGGTTGGTACAATTGGCTACAGGTACAAAGAAGTGATTTCACCATTGGGTAAGAGCTTATGCATTTGAGTTAAATTTTATGCCTACAACAACACATTTGAATATATTGTCGTTGGGATCGTACAATATTATTTTGGATATGGATTGGTTATACCTTCACATAACCAAAGTGGATTTCATCAACAAGGCAATTGAGTGTGTGGATGATAGTGAAGAAAAGAGGACCTTGCAAGGAAAGAAGAAGCCTACATCAGTGAGGATTGTTACCACTATGCAAGTTAAGCATAGTTGTAGAAAAGGTTTTGTGATGTTTGTAGTACACATTTCCAGTGACATGGGTAAGGAGATTGAGGATGTGGGCGTGTTAAGCAGGTACCTATTTTTGTAGCAATTTCATTATGTATTCTCTGAGGACATTACAGAGTTTCCACCTCATAGGGAGGTAGACTTCTCTATTGAGTTGGTGCCAGGGGAAGCTCCAGCATCAAAATCACCTTATAGGATGAGCACACATTAGTTGGTAGAGTTGAAGTTACAGTTGAAGGAAATGTTGGACAAAGAATACATCGGGCCCGATGTATCACCTTGTGGCGCACCTCTGTTGTTCGTAAAGAAGAAATATTGTACTCTCAGATTTTTCATTGATTACAGGCAGTTGAATAAGGTAATGATCAAGAGCAAGTACCCTTTGCCGAGGATTGATGATTTGTTTGATCAGCTAAAGGGAGCAGTAGTTTTCTCTAAGATCGACTTGAGATCAGGATACCATTAGGTACACATCAAGGATGAAGATATCTTCAAAACTGCGTTCAGGACCAAGTATGGGTGTTATGAGTTTGTTGTTGTTCCATTCAGTTTGACTAATGCTCCATATACATTCATATGTTTGACGAATAGTGTGTTGCATCCTTATTTGGACAATTTTGTTATTGTATTCATTAATCACATATTGGTATATTATAAGAATGAGGAAGAACATGCCAAACATTTAGCAACAGTGTTAAGATTAGTAAGATAGCATCAGTTGTATGCTAAGCTTGGCAAGTGCAACTTCTTTTAGACTGAGGTACACTACTTGGCACATGTTGTCTCCAAGGAAGGAATATTTGTAGATCTAGAAAAGATAAGGGCCATCATGGAATGGACAACTCCTAAGAATGTAGATGAGGTGAGATAATTCATGGGATTTGCAAGTTACTATAGGAAGTTCATCAGAAACTTCTCATGAATTGCATATCCTATCACATCATTGCACCAGAAAGGTAAGAAGTTTGAATGGACAACAGAATGCGAAGATATTTTGAGCATCTTTAGTAGTTGTTTACACATGCACCAATGCTAAAGATTTCAGATCCATATAAGGAGTTTGTAGTGTATAAAAATGTTTGCAAGAGGGGACTTGGTGGAGTTCTCATGCAAGAAGGAAAGGTAGTGTGCTATGAATCATGAAAACTGAATGAGCACAAGCAGAAATATCCAATGCATGATATTGAGCTAGCAACGATTATACATGCATTGAAAATGTGGAGACATTATCGTCTGGGAAGGAGGTTTACATTGATGAGTGATCATAGTGGGTTGAGGTATTTGTTTGACCAACTGAATCTAAATGCCAGGAAAGCTAGATGGTTGGCTACCCTTAGTGAGTTTGACTTCGAGATCAACTACATCAAAGAGAAGGAGAATCGGGTTGCAGATGCTCTTCGCGGGAAGGTATAGGTAAATCATACAGCAGCTATAATCTACTATGGGACAAAGTTACATGATAGGATCTTGTAGGCAAGACAATGAGATGACAAATACACGGAGACTATGCATGGGTTACAATAGAGTACAGGTACAGGTGCAAGTTCAGGTGAAGGTACATGTATAGGGGATCGGGATGCATACTATTGTCTAACGGAAGATGGCTTGGTGAGGTTTCGAGACAGGATGTATGTGCCAAATTGCAATGAGATCAAGAATCTTATCTTGAGGGAGTTTCATGTGAAACCATATTTGAGTCATCCAAGATATCAGAAGACATTGACGACAGTGAAGAAGTTTTACTATTGGCCAAATCTGAAGAAGGAAGTGGCTGAGTTCATGGCTAGATGCTTATACTGTCAACAGGTAAAGGCAGAATGCAAGCATCCAGGTGGTCTACTACAACCTATTGCAATTATGGAATGGAAATGGGAGGTCATTTCCATGGATTTCATCGTAGGTGTTCCGAGGACAGTGAGGCAACATGATTCTATTATGGTCGTGGTTGACAGGGTAAGCAAGGTAGCTCACTTCATTTCGGTGAAGACTACATATTCAGCCAGTGAGGTAGCACATGTGTTCATTAAAGAGATAGTGAGACTACATGGTGTTCCAAAGAAGATTGTAGACAGGGATGCAAAATTCACTTCCAAGTTTTGGAAGGAGCTATTTGAGGCTTGGGTATAGAGTTGGCATTCAGTACAACTTATCATTCGTAGACAGATGGTCAGCCAGATAGAGTCAATAGGATCTTGGAAGATATGTTGAGGATGTACGTGATGCACTAGCAGAGGAAATGGGAAGAGTATCTACCATTGGTGGAGTTCACATACAACAATGTTATTATGAGTCATTAAGGATGAGTCCTTTCAAGCCATTGTATGGACAGAGTTGTAACACTCCTGTCAGTTTGAGTGATCTAGTGAAAATGATACTTATTGGACCAGACATGTTGACGGACATGGAACAGGAAATGTAGGTTATAAAGAAGAATCTAAAGGCAACACAAGATAGAAAAAAGAGTTATGCAGATTAGCACAGGGTGTTCAAAGAGTTTCAAGTTGGGGAGCATGTGTTTTTGCACATCAAGCCCAAGAAAATATCTTTGAGGATTGGCTCATGTGCCAAGTTGTCACCATGGTCTTGTGGGCCTTTTGAGATCCTTTAGAATATTGGAACAACGACATATCGACTTGCACTCCCTCCAATAGTGAAAATCCATGATGTTTTCCATATTTCATTGCTTAAGAAGTATATAAAGAATGTTGATCATGTTATTGATTGGTTTTTATTGTAGGTGGAGCAAGAAAGAGAGTTCCAACTGGAGCCTCAGTGCATATTGCAGCAGAAACATCTCAAGTTTAGGAACAAATCCATAGAGCAAGTTAAAGTGCAGTGGAAGCACTTTGGGCCTGAAGAAGCTACATGGGAGATGTCGAATTAGATGTGGGCCCTATATCCTTCATTGTTTGCCGGTTGAGGCAAAGAAGTTTTGGTTTGATGTTGGTTTATGTTTGAATATGTTGTGATGATGTTTTGATATTTGTATATGTATATGTATATGGATGTAAATACCGCCATGAGATAAGTTATAAAGCTCCAATAAGTGGTGTGGTTATTATCTTGTCATGTTTTCATGATGTTTTTCTTTAGAGCAGGTTCTTCATTGTAAATATTGCAACGAGTTAAGTTATAAAGCTCCATAGGCAATATCTTTGCTTTTCAATGTTTTTGTTGAGGTATTGGTGTGGTTTAAAACTGAGGACGGTGTTTCCCAAGGGGGGGTTTTGTAACAACCCTAGTGAAAATTTCATGTAATAAAAGTTAATAAAGGAAAACTAAGACCACGGGTAGGGGACATGTATTCCAAGCTGAATGTTGGGCAAATATATCCTAGTGGGCATCACTGGATGTGTGTTTTGGCTAAGGAAAATTGCAAAGGCTAAGGCAAAGGCATTAAAAGGGAAAAAGGAATTTTGGCACATTTATTTATGAAAATAAAGTAAATTAGGAGAAAAGTAAGGTCAAAGGTCAGAGGTTGCATGTGATAAGGAAATTGAAGGAAAATAATGGAAAATGAAGAAAATAGAGGCCTCATTCATAAAGGACCTGTTCATGTCTTTTGTCAGTTAAACCTTTTGTTAGATCAAGTTTGGAGCTCTCTCATTATTCTCTCTCTCTATCTCTCACTCTTGGTCAGTTAGAGGTTTCTTAGAGCACTCTAGTTTGGAGCAAGGAAAGGAAAGCAAGGAAAAGAAAGCAAGGATCAAGGAAAGGAAATTTGGGCTCAAGAAGCTTCGACAGGAATACTAGCAGGTAAACCTTTGCATATGTGATTAACTAGCTGGTTTGGACATGCATGGCTTTGCATATTGGTGTATGGTTCTCTTTTTATTGTGGCATGGTTTTTCCAGGTTATGACAATGGATTTCAGCCTAACCTAGCCTTTTTTCGGATGCCATGGTATGTTGGGATGTTTATTTTGGTTTTTGAGCTTTTGTTTGCTGAATGGATTTTGAAATTCGGGGCGAGGCTAGTCTCAAGGTTCATTCCCAAAGGCTTAGGAATCCCTTGATCAGTTTTGGTGGGATACACAGTAAAGCCTGAGGGAGCATTCTTGGCTTAGGGGCTATTGATCTAGGTTTGGATTGCGGTAATGCCTGAGAGACAAGGAGATGAAAAAATTCCTCAAGGATAGTGATGGATTCTGAATGGCATTCCAAGTTTTGTTCGATTGTGATCGGAGCACCAGTTTTGGTGTGATCACGGTTTGATGAGGGGGGAGGTGGTTTAACCTATGGATTCCTATTAGAAAATTATATATTACGAAGCAATGGAACACATAAAATATTGCAGAAATATAAACACAAAAAACGCATAAAACAAGAGATACACAGATATACGTGGTTCACCCAGTTTGTGCTACGTCCACCCTGAACAACCAATCCTTCCTTTCTATTATCCAGCAAAATGAAGAGACAAAACCTACAACAGATCCGATGTAATATCCTTTGTTTTCTCTCACAGTCTCACCTCTCTTCTTCTCACACGGAGAATACACATCTATTATGCAGCCTCAAATGCAATGCCCTCATAGAAAGAGAGGGTTTGCCTTCTAGGGCAAAAAACCCTAAACTAAACATAAGTTTTATATGTTAGATCATTTGCCTAATGAACAACCCAGATTGACTAGAAATTACTATACTTTTACAAGGAAATTTTACATCTGTTTTTAGCTTCAGGGGTGCTACCCCCGAAACTCCCGGTGGGGAACCGCTGGCCCCCAGACCCCCCAGCCAAGGGGGATCGGCCTCTTCGAACCCCCGCGGGGGGGACAAGGCCCCCCCACACCCCCCCGCGTGGAGGGGTGTACAAACTTCTTGGGGTATACATCCAGCTGAAACAAAGACCTCTAAACAATCATGCTCCATCCTCAACAATTCCCTTATTTTTTCTTGGTTTGGTTGTTCTATGAGATCCCACATTCATGCTTGGAATATGGCAAAGGAGTGAAAGAGAGATTTGGTTCAGCCATGTATATGGTGAGGTGGTACATGGAATTCCCGAACCTAGTCGGATTTTCCTATGATTAATAAAATCTAAGTTCTCTTACTTTTACATTGATTTATATGGGGATTTTATGGTCATCATATCTCTGATATTTACATGGTTTAATGTTGGTTATAAGCATGGTTTAGTGGTTGGTTTATGTCATGGTTATTTCATGTATTTACTTGTAACTGTTAAATGGATGGATGCAAGACCTAATTGATGATGTAGTAGTTCAATGGAGAAGGAGGTGATCCTTTTGGTTATGCTTCATAAGTTGTTTTTGTCGTTTATGCTCTGCCTTGTATCCTAGACCTATAGGTTGCATTGATGCCAAGTGTTTGACAGAATATCAGTTTTGGTTGGGGATGCTCAGGTCTAGTCCTGAGGGTGATTTATGATTGATCAACATTGTTATTATGTTTTTAATGAATTATGGATTGAGGTCATTATGACAAGGCAAGCCACACACACGACAATTATCCAATTTTTAGAATATAATATCTTGTCTCGTTTTGGTTGCCCTCACATGATTATAATAGATAATGCAACAACATTTAAGTCTAAGAAGAGGGTCGAGTTTTGCAACAAGTACAACATTACATTGGGTCATTCCACGACATACTACCTGCAGGGCAATGGATTGGCTGAGTCATCAAATAAATCCTTGGTCAAGAAAATGTTGGAGGCAAATAAGAAGAATTGGCATCAAAAGCTTGTTAATGCCTTGTGGGCCGACAGAGTGAGCAGCAAAAAAATCCATAGGTATGTCACCTTTTGAGTTGGTTTATGGTACTGATACAATATTTCCTACATCACTTGTAGTCTCGGTCATGAGATTGTTACAGGAAGCTAGCAACGAAGATGATGATATTCAGCGTAGAATTAATCAAATGATTCACCTTCAGCAAAAAGGGAAAAGGTTTCCAAAAACACTTTTCAGTTACAAGAGAAGATAAAGAAAATTTATCACCACAAAAGCAAAGCAGAAAAGTTTTAGTTGGAAGATGTAGTGCTGCGATGTGATGCACGGAATGAGGAAAAGGGAAAGCATGGTCAGTTTGACAATTTATGGAAAGGAACATATAAAATCTCAGCTTATCGAGGACATAATCTATTTTTGTTAAAGGAAATGGATGGTCAGGAATGTTCAGGAGGGCCAGTGAATGGTAGGCTCCTGAAGCACTACTACTTTTGAGGTTGTTCCTTGAAGTTACTTCACCTTCATTGTATATACCAGTTTGCTTTTCCTTGCAAGGTTTCAAGTACACTGTCATCTTAGCTTGGGGCCCGAAGTGAAGGATATAAAGTTTGAATGATTTGTGTCAATTTTGGTTGATTTGGTTGATAGTCAAGTTTAGAGTCAGTCGTCAACGAGTTTTCAGTTTATTGAGTCATTTTCCATTTTTTTTTTTGTTTTGACTGTATTGCCCAATGGATGAGGCACTTGGTCTATGGTGTTCTTGACACCTCCAAGGAGATGCCATACCTAATGAGGTCAATGTTAGTGTCAGTATCTGCATACTTCCATCAGGGATCAAAATTTGCTCTTTGCATTTTCATTTTAGGGGTCCCATACTAAAATTTACATCATTTCAATGGATCATGTCAAACTGATCCATTGTGGGTTGTCTTCTCTTCTAAAAATCCAATTTCTCCCTCATAGAGTATACTTGCTGACCCTTCTTCATTTTGTCTTCAATTATGGTTTCATGGTCAATTTGCAATCATGCTTTCATTAGGTCATATGGCATGTTTTCATTAGGTCTTAGGGTTTCATTTCCAAGGTCAAGATGCTTGATTTAAAAATGTAAATAAAGGGCAGCAAGGGTATGAGGATGATAAATAAGTCAAGGATGATGGCTTGTAGTTCATAGTCACTATATTATTATCTTTTAAACTAATGTAATTTTCACCTCAAAAACATGTTTTTGAGGTGAAAAAAGAGTATTTTGAGTTAATTTGTATCTCTTATGTAATTTTAAGTCACTTTATGTAATAAATGATCCCAGCTGCACCAGAGCACCTCTACTTTCTACAAGACAAAGTAACACTGCAAAAATTAGTTCAAGTTGAGCATTATCCACCTGAAAAGAAACAAAGAAGGAAAGGCATTAAAAACAGAGTTTTGAGAAAGGGCAAGAAACATTAGAAAGTGGGTTTTTCAAGTGAAAAATCAGAATTTACTCCTATATAAGGCCTCACATTTCATTTTGAAGTTCATCATTCTCATTTAGCAAGCAAGGAGTCAAAAAGTGAGAAGAAGAGGAAAGGTTGAGCGAATTTTGGGCGAAGGAGAGTTGGCATTGTGCTTCTGGAGGGTGGCGCTACGCATCTGGAGAAGTGGTGGAGTGGTGTTGCATGTTGAGAACTTGGCGCTGCACATTGAGGCTTGGCGCTGCGTGTCTGGAAAATTCCCCAATGTAAATTTACACTGCGATGCGCTTCTAGAATCAGCATTGCGCCGGTTCACAGACGTGCAGCACTGGTTCTAGAAGTGCAACGCAGTGTAAATTTACACTGGGAAATTTGCCAGACACATAGCGTCACCCTCCAAAAGCGCAACGCCAACTCTCCTTTACCCAAAACTCGCTCAACCTTTCCTCTTCTTCTCACTTTTTGACTCCTTTCTTGCCAAATGAGAATGATGAACTTGAAAATGAAATGTGAGGCCTTATATAGGAATAAATTTTGATTTTTCACTTGAAAAACCCACTTTCTAATGTTTCTTGCCCTTTCTCAAAACTCTGTTTTTAATGCCTTTCCTTCTTTGTTTCTTTTCAGGTGGATAATGCTCAACTTGAACTAATTTTTGCAATGTTTCTTTGTTTTGTAGCAAGGAGAGATGCTTTGGTGCAACTGGGATCATTTATTACATAAAGTGACTTACAATTACATAAGAGATACAAATTAACTCAAAATACTATGTTTTCACCTCGAAAACATGTTTTTGAGGTGAAAATTACATTAGTTTAAAAGATAATGATATAGTGACTATGACCTACAAGCCATCATCCTTGACTTATTTATCATCCTCATACCCTTGCTGCTCTTTATTTACATTTTTAAATCAGGCATCTTGACCTTGGAAATGAAACCCTAAGACCTAATGAAAACATGCCCTATGACCTAATGAAAGTATGATTGCAAATTGACCATGAAACCATAACTAAAGACAAAAATGAAGAAGGGTCAACAAGTATACTCTATGAGGGAGAAATTGGATTTTCAGAAGAGAAGACAACCCACAGTGGATCAGTTTGACATGACCTAATGAAATTATGTAAAATTTCAATATGGGACCCCTAAAATGAAAATGCAAAGAGAAAATTTTGATCCCTGATGGAAGTATGCAGATACTGACACTAACATTGGCCTTATTGGGCATGGCAACTCCTTGGAGGTGTCAAGAACACCGTAGACCAAGTGCCTCATCCATTGGGCAATACAGTCAAAACAAAAAAAGTGGAAAATGACTCAATACAAACTAAAAACTAACTAACGACTGACTCTAAACTTGACTATAAACCAAATCAACCAAACTTGACACAAACCATTCAAACTTTATATCCTTCACTTCGGTCCCCAAGCTCATATGACAGTGTACTTGAAACCTTGCAAGGAAAAGCAAACTGGTATATACAATGAAGGTGAAGTAACTTCAGGGAACAACCTCAAAAGTAGTAGTGCTTCAAGAGCCTACCATTCACTGGCCCTCCTGAACATTCCTGACCATACATTTCCTTTAACAAAAATGGATTATGTCCTCGATAAGCTGAGATTTTATATGTTCCTTTCCATAAATTGTCAAACTAACCATGCTTTCCCTTTTCCTTATTCCATGCATCGCATCGCAACACTACATCTTCCAGTTGAAACTTTTCTGCTTTGGTTTTGCAGTGATAAATTTTCTTTATCTTCTCTTGCAACCGGAAAGTGTTTTTGGAAACCTCTTCCCTTGTTTGTTGAAGGTGAATCATTTGATTAATTTTGCACTGAATATTGTCATCTTTGCTGCCAGCTTCTTGTAACAATCTCATGACCGGGACTACGAGTGATGTAGGAAATACTGTATCAGTACCCTAAACCAACTCAAAAGGTGACATACCTATGGAGTTTTTGCTGCTCACTCTGTCAGCCCACAAGGCATTAACAAGCTTTCGATGCCAATTCTTCTTATTTGCCTCCAACAGTTTCTTGATAATGTTCACCAAGGATTTATTTGATGACTCAGCCAATCCATTGCCTTGCGAGTAGTATGTCATGGAATGACCCAATGTAATACTGTACTTGTTGCAAAACTCGACCATCTTCTTAGACTTAAATGTTGTTGCATTATCTATTATAATCTTGTGAGATCAACCAAAACGAGACAAGATATTAGATTCTAAAAATTGGATAATTACCGTGTATGTGGATTGCCTTGTCGGGATGGCCTTGTTATTATGTGTCCGTGGCTTGCCTTGTAGAAATTCCTTGTAGATTCAAACTGAAAATTGTAATATGCTAAAACAATTGACTTGAAACTACTCTACTCATCAATGGAAATAATAAATGATCGATGAAATCAGAAACCACATAAGAGAAAGAATTCAATCGCACATAAAACAATGATTTTTTGGGGAAAGCCAAAACTAAAAACCCATGTTGTCTATATATTACATTAATAAAAAAATATGAGAAAATTACAATGCTTTGCTCAAGCCCGAGCAACCTCTGCACTATCTCTATCTGTGTCACTGCTTCCTAGGCAAGCCTTGGATGAATACAACATGCTCTACTCAACCTTGAGCTCAACCTACACAAGTATTTTATATCCTCTACCTGACTGATTGCCTTTGGCCAATACTTAGCGAAATTATAGCCTTCCAAGCTCCTACTTCCTTGCCTGTTCAATGTGGAATTAGGACCCTATTTAAAAGGATTTTTCCTCCATTGAATTGCCCAGTTCCTTTAGGCTCTTCCTTTGACTGCATGCACCACTTGTACAATTCAGATAATTATACAACTGATAGTACACAGTCCCTAAACTCCAATCTCAACTGGGACTTTCTCATATATGACATGCATGAGTTAATTATGAGTGAATATTTAGTTTATTATTTGAACACTGCAGGTACCACCACACTCCTAGACCTCCCACTAGTTCCTTCAACAATTGGAACTAGTTTAACTGTCTTTCACTCAGTTAGACTGAATTAATTAATTACAACTCAAAATAAACTCAACCAAGGCTCCTATAATGTATGAGACACTCTACATGACTCTAGTTAGACCCTCAACTCGAATTAATTGAGCCAACTAAGTCAAATTAACTTAGTTAACATATACAAGTTGTCATAAGATGTGGAATTACAATTTTATTCCCAATTTAATTTAAGGACAAATTAAATAGGGATCTTTCTTGATGTTATTTTTAACATTTTTTGTTGCTAGTTTCAACAAATTCCATTTTATGTCATTGTATTTATTCCATAGTTGAGCAAAGAATTTAAGCCTAGGAAGCTAGAGAGTATAACTGAGGGGGGTAACAATTTGTAGCATCCTTATAGTCCATAGGTTCTAGGTAACGACACAGGGAGTACCTCTTCCTTTGTATTTCATGTTTCCATCAAGACAAAAATTAGCAGTGTGGCCTCACTTCTAGCTGCATTTTCTCTCCTATTTGTTTCCTAGGGTAAATCTTGTGTTTAATTGTGGATGGTGTGCGTGCATTTTTCTATTCTCTATTTTTCAAATTTCAGCTACTTTACACATTTATCATAAAACCAATAATTAAATAATATAAGATAGGAAATTAATCTTCAGAGTAAAATTTCAAAATATTATAAGATCTTATGTGACTAACTATTTTAGTGGAATATCAATAGTTTATAAATCATTCCACTAATATTGGGCGAAAATATAGAAATTTAAGGTACTTTATTGAATTATTGTGGCTATCTATGTTTCTCCCTAATATTTGTTCAATATTTGCATCCTGTATTATAGAGAATTTAGTACTCTTCAACTTTCTATCTTGTAGTAGCTTAGTTATTGTAGTTTTCATATATAGTGTAGGGTGCCTCTAAGATTGTAAAATCCAATGATTGAAGTTTGAAGTAAGATTATGGGGTTAAATAATGCATTTTTGTATTTGGTATCCCAACACTTTTTATTGCTATTATTAAAGAGGTTGCTGAAAATAACAATAACATATAATCTCTGAGAATAAGATATGCACTATAGAAGGGTTCCTAGACTGAAGGTCAACACTTATCCTTTATAATACTACTACTAAATTATTTATTTATTTTTTAATCTAAGTATAATTCATACATCATCAAGATAAATAGAACATTTTTTTTCCAAAACCATATATTTATAGTGTAGCTTAGGTAGTGGGAACAATTTGCATTTCAAGAAAAACAACTATTTGTAACAACCCTTTTTGTTGCACCTCGTGCAAATGTCACTGTGCAAATTTATTTTATTTAAAATTATGAAAATAATATACATTGATGTTAGTTTAAGGAGAGGGCATAGATTCGGAGCTCTAGGAGAGGAGATAGCTTGTGATGTTTCAAACGGAC
This sequence comes from Pinus taeda, assembly GCA_000404065.3. NCBI lineage: Eukaryota > Viridiplantae > Streptophyta > Pinopsida > Pinales > Pinaceae > Pinus > Pinus taeda. The sequence continues at coordinate 376,463 of APFE031054638.1, forward strand.
CACACCCACTACATTTATTCCATTACTTATCACCCTGATGAATTGGTTGGCCTGCAAAGACAAATAATGAAGTTTGGAGTAGCCAGCCTAGGTAAAGGATAGCAATAATATTATCCATTCCTCATGGATTAAGAGAAGAATAAAATGATAAGAATGATAAATAAAGTTCAAAATGGAAACACAAGATGAAAACACAGGGAATAGAAAGAAAAGATAGATAGAACACCATATAGAGAGAAAAAAAAAAGACTTGCGTGAGAGAAAAATTGAGAGCGTCTGTGAAGAGGAAAGCCATCATTGGTAGAGGAGGAACCTAGAAAGAGAATCTGCAGAGGAGGATCTATTGAAAAATGTAGTGGGAAGGCTATATTGGACTAGACTATCCATGAGCTGGTATTTTGAGAATTTACAAACAACTAATTTCTTGTTAAATATGTTGATAAACTAATAAACCACTCGAGTCCTTGATGTAAGGTTAATAAACCACTTGACAGGATATATTAGGGGAGTTTTGAGGTGTAAAATGGGCCTCCTAAGAAAATTATAAAATAATAGTGAAAATAATAAAATAAGATTTGATTACAGCATCAAATTTTAGAGGGAAAAAAGGAAAAACTATTTTTTCAACTTATCTCCCTATGGGTTTACTCAAATTTCAAGCGGAAACACTTGTTTGATGTACAATTTGATTCCTCATCCATGAAGTACCCATGTTGCATACTTTCGATGGACCCTGCTACAAAAAAAATGAGAAATACATGAAAGACATGATTGCAATCATGTTTTTTCATGTATTTCTCATTTCTCTTGTAGTAGGGTCCATTGAAAGTATGCAACATGGGTACTCCTTGGATGAGGAATTAAATTTTGCATCCAATGAGTACTCCTACTCGAAATTTGAGTAAAGTCTTAGGGAGATAAGTTGAAAAAGTAGATTTATTATTTTATTATTTTTTAATCTTTTTACTTTTTACTCCAAAAATGGTGAATCATCCCCCATGGTTGGCATCATCATCTTGAATCCTATTGGCTCTTATAAAGTTTATTTTGGTTGTACATTTTTCTTAGGGGGCCCTTTTTAGACCTCAAAATTCCCCTAATGAGTCAAGAGAAACTGTGGTGCTTGCTCGAAGAGACGACAAACCACCTAGATAATGGGCTATAGGCTCTCATAGTTCTTTCCTTGAAAAAAAACTGATAAACCACCTATATAGTGGATTAATTATCCTAGAACTGATCAATACCCTAGTTGTGCCTTGGGTGAAACCCTGTGATTAATATTAGAGAAGAGGAGAGTCATTGTGGTGCTTATTGCCAAAGAGCAGTTGATAAACCACCTATATGGTGGACCCCGTCTCTTGAGTGTTAGACTAAGACTTTGTGTGAATTTCCTTAAGAAAATATCTCCTCAGACTTTGAATCCGTCTTGGGGGTGGTCAATTACATGAGAGATTATAGTGTCATTGGCCTATGGTTGAGTGGAGAGTTGAAGTCCCTCCTTCAATTGCCAGGCATATTTAAACACACAGTTCAGTGTAACTTTATTTTGTATATTGTCTTGTGGACTATGATGGTTCTTTTCAAATGTGAATGATGCAATATCTCATGCATTTTAAATATAAATGATTTCCTAAGCTGTGAAGCTTACTATTATGCTCATGATTGGAATGATATACTATAGAATCATGGTCTTGATGCCTACTTGAGTTACACTATTTATTATTGTGTTCATAATGAATGGATAATTATGGATTTTTAGATACTCATATGAACTCTTACATCACGTGACTGAATATATAGTTCAAACCACTCTTACACTTGTTACACTATTTGAGTCGAGCGTTTGGGCCTCATACTTTAGGCCATAACTTCTAGGAGTAGGTGGTTCATATCAAACCTCTGTTAAACACCATCATCAAGTTCGATGACTCAGGCTTCAAGCCTTTTAGTCATGAATTTCCTTAAGACTTCAAGTTTTTGAGCATGAGTTAGGAGGTTGGCTTCCCATTCACATACATCACCTTGGATCTTTTCTTCTATATTATAAGCATATGTCATCAATACCAGTTGGTGGTGAATATATGATCATTTGAATGTGAGCAAGGCTAACACTAAGTGAGCATTTTTCGAACCCTAACCCAATAAAACCATGTTGCATTGGATGGTCATTTGTCATTGACCATAATCGGTAAACTTAAGGGATAATAAAATATTGAGAAACTTAGCCTAATGTTAGTTAACCATGAACTAAAAGGATAAGAGTTAGGTATGGGTGGAATCTGGAGCACAAGAACATCACCCACTTCTTATTGCTTGCTGTTGTGATCATTGCACAACATAATTCATGTGAACATGCTAATAGAGGCTAGCCAACTTTATCCACAGTTCCATTGTGGAAACTTACCACCACTTGCCACCCACAACCTCCTTCTCCTTTGTTTAACGCAGAACACTGTAGATGGTGATAACCCCAAGCAGCATGACATGGACTTGACTAGTGGGACCCACCAATATGGCTTGTCAGAGTTGTGTGGAGGTCACATGAGCACCACGTGGTCAACATGTTAATACATTGAAACTTTAAATGAGTGTAAATTTTGATCCATGGTACAAATTAGGATAAATTTTATATTGGCAAAAAGCTCTTGATGGGATGAACACAATAGCGATATCAGAAGTTAATTTTGTAGCCTTTCTAATATGAGATTGTTTTCCTAGCTCATCTTCATGGAAAATCTTAAGGATCAGGTTAAACGTAAAGTAACACCTTCCTCAGCAAGAGAATCCTTAAGGGAGTGGAAGGGAGGTGGTTACAAAGTGGTATCAGAGAAAAGGTTCAACACCATATCTTGGGGGATAAAGTTAGAGGCTCTAAATAAAGTGGTATGAAAGCAAAGTTTTAACACTATACCTCTGGGGATAAAGTTAGAGGCTCTGATACAGAGTGGTTCAAAGAAAAGGTACAACTCTAGACCTTTGGGGATAAAGATAGAGGATGTGATACATAGTGGTATCTAAGTGAAAGCTTAAACATTGGACCTAGAGGGCCATAGGAACACCCCATATATGAACAATCAAGCTGAATGGGCCTTAAAAGAAAATGTTTGGAGCTTTGATACATAGATTGATACTAGAGCGAAGGTTCAACACTGGACCTTTAGGGACGAAATTTGGAGCTCTGGTATAGAGTGGTATCAATGAAAATGTTTAAATACTAGACCTGAAGAGGCACACACATGAAGATGATAAAGATTTACTTTTTTAGTTTAATCGCTATATACAAATGTGTACTAAATTCATACCTACAACTAAGAGGATTGTTGACTTGGTAGATTGTTGATATGTTATTAAGTTTCTAACATGCATACTAATATGGGATTTGAATGGAAAACTATTTTCAAATCAACATGCTTATTACAAATATGCCATGGTGATGGGTAAATATGTTTAATTGTGTTTGAATTAGCTAACAATTATGTGTGCGCAACAAGAGAGAGAGAGAGAGAGAGAGAGAGCAAGAAATATGGAAGGATAAGTCGAATGGTAGATTACAACATGCCAAATTCATATCATCACCAGGAAGAGGAATCAATGGAGAAAGGATTATAGAAAAATTCCCTTGATTGGGTGGAAACCCTTGGGATTTTGAAAACCGAATTATGAAGTTTCAAAGAAGATAATGAGAAGAACATCCAAGCACAAGAAGTATAAGCATAAGTCATTGTAGTGATCTTGTAGATTTTGTTAGATTTGCAAAGAAAGAAGCAACACGAGCTTTGTTCCAACTATCTAAGTAGGCACAAATAGAAGCAAAGTCCTTCTAAGATCTAGAAGCAATGACTAGAATCCAATATAGTAAAGGGAAGCAAGTCAAGAAAGAGGCACAAACAAGCTAGTAAAGACACGGTAAGGGGATAAACCCCACTCAACATTCCAGAGAAAGAATTAAGTAGCCATAACTAGTTGTATAGTGTAGCAATCTAGAGACGCTAGCAACGAAGGAGAAGCAAGAAGAACCCAATGCTAGAGGAGTTCAAGAAAGATAGACCCTACCTTTGATGGAGAAATTAATAGGGCTGAAGAGGTGAAGACATAGTTGTTGGCTTAAAGAAACATTTTAGAGTCCATGTCTACTATAAAAATATGAAGGCCAAAGTGGATATTTTCAGCTTAAAGGGTAAGGCTGACATATGGTGGGGAGATTTGAGAAATGTTAAGGACATTAGAGAAAAGGAAATATCATGGAGGAATGTTGAAAATTATTTTTGTGAGATGTACGTGTTGAAGAGGTGTTATGATAGTAAAGTTAAAGAGTTCCATGAACATAAGCTAGAGTGACTTATTGCAGATTAATACACCAACAAATTGTTAGAACTATTGAGGTATGTGTCATACAACAGGGGTGAGAAAGAGAATATTCAAAAGCACCTCTGTGGGTTACCAAAAGCTTTCCGAGACAAGATTGAGTTTGATGAGTCAAGAATCTTGAATGAAACAATCCAAAAGGATATGTATTCATGATCAATCCAAGCATAAGGCTAAATTTCACTCATACTTGAAGAGGAATGACAAACAATTTTAAGGGGAAACGAAAGTAACCCTTAGGATATAGGCAAGAAGGAAAATTTGTAAGGTTCCCTCATACCAAGGGTGAATTCTAGCATAATTTTGTTGCTACCAATAGAGATCAACCTACTAGTTTAATCAGAGAAAAAGACACAAAGTTAGAGAGGAACCCTCTAGTGTTGGACATGTGGAGAGAAGCACCTACAGAAAGACTATCCTCACCAACAACAAAGAAGAAAAAGGTTTAATATGGTCTAAGAGGCATTGAAGGTGAATGATGTGGCTGAAAGTGTGCCTCAAATTTATGTGACATTGGACAATAGGAAAGTAGATCATTAAGTATCAGTGATCGAAATGGAAGGTATTGTTCTCAACCAACATATTTCAATTTTAATTGACCAAGGTTCTAATTTTAACTATATTAGCTCGAAGATCATAAAGAAGTGTGCACTATAAATGAAGATTCATGAAAAACCATTATTGGTCTTATTATACATAGGTCCTAAAAAGCAGGTGATGGACTTAGTGGAATCATATCCCATGGAGCTAAGTGGCATATCCACTACAACCACCCTCAACCTCTTAACATTGGGTTCATATGATGTCCTAATTGGCATGAATTGGTTGGCGGCCCTTAAGACTATGGTAAATTGCTACATAAAATCATTGGAATGCCTCAACGATGAAGGTGAGGAAATAGTGCTTCAATGAATGAGAAATCTTTTCTCTTTTAGGAAAATATTAGTGTTGCAAGTGAAAATATACAACATAAAAGTGGGTGCCCTATTTGTGGTTTAGGTGACTAGCAAGTTGAAGAGTGGTGAGATCATATTGGAAGCTCACCTGGTCTTAAAGAAGTACAACGATGTGTTTCTTGAGAAAATTCTAGGATTTCCACCTAGGAAAGAAATTGATTTCTCCCTTTAGTTGCTTCTTGGATCAATGCTAGTCCCAAAAGCCCCATATCATATGAGCATAACAGAGCTATCAGAGGTGAATTTGCAACTGAAGGAAATTTTTGACAGGGATATATTAGGTCCAATGTGTCACCCTGGGGTATCCCAACACTATTTGTAAAGAATAAGGATGGAATATTGTGGTTGTACATTGATTTTCAACAGTTTAATAAAGCCACTATGAAGAAAAAAGTACATGCTTCTTAGAATTGATGATTTTTTTAATCAACTAAGAGATGTTGTGGTGTTCTCAAAAATAGATCTGAGGTCAAGCTATCATCAGATTCAGACTAAGGATGAATATTTCACAAGAAAGATTTTAGGACAAGATATGGATGTTATGCATTTGTGGTGGTGCCATTTGGGCTTTCAAATTCCCCAGCCACATTTATGTGTTTTATGAATAATGTGCTCAACTTGTATTTGGATGAGTTCATATTGGTGTTTATGGATGAAATTCTTGTTTATTCAAATACCATAAAGGAACATCAAGAACATTTGAAAGAACTATTGCAGTTGTTGAGAGATCACAAGCTATATGTTAAGCTTAGCAAATGTGATTTCTTCCAATCACAAGTTCAATAATTGGGACATGTCATTTTGAGAGGAGTGACTATGGATCTTGAGAAGATTAAGACAATCATGGAATTGACAACTCCCCATAATGTCACATAAGTTATATATTTTAAAGGATTGTATGGACAATATAGGTGATCCATTCAATATTTTTCAGATTGGGCATCCAATCATAGCCCTGCAAAATAAAGAAGTTAATTTTCAATGGACATCATAGTGCACAACTAGATTTGAATGGCCTAAGAAATTGCTCACATGTGCACCTATTTTGCAGATAGTAGACCCATAAAAGGACTTGTTGGTTTGAATAGATTCCTGTAAGGAAGGAATAGGTGGATTCCTTACACAAGAAGGACACATGGTCTATTATGAGTCAAGAAAATTAATTGAACATGAGAAGAACCATGTCACTCATGACTTGGAGCTTCGAATGATAGTGCACACATTGAAATTGTGGAGACACTAATTTATTGGAAGGAAGCTTGTGTTAATGTCAAACCATGGAGGGTTGAGAAAATTGTTTGACCAGCTCAAGCTAAATGCAAGATAAAACATAATAAGGGCAAGGAGAACAAGGCAATAGCTGCACTTAGTAGAATTTTACAAGTGGTTTACTTAGCATCCATGAGCACTTGTGAATATAATATTGAGGAAAAGATAAAGGAGGCATTGATACAGGATGAGCATTCTTAATAGGTGAAGGATTGCTTATAAAAGGAGTTGGATGGGCCATTGAGTAAGAATTATACACTCACTGAGAATGGAAAGTTGAAGTTCAATGATAGATGGTTTTTACCTCTTATGGACGACTTGAAGAAGGTAATCTTGGACGAGTTTCACAAAATACCTTACCCAGTGCATCCTGGTTATCAGGAAATGATAACAACGATGAATAAAATGTATTATTGTCTACACATGAAAAAGGAATTTTCCTAATACATTACTAAGTGCCTAGAATGTTAACAAGATAAAGTGGAATTCATACACCCAAGAAGATTACTACAACCAATCCCCATTCCTGAGTGATAGTTGGTAATTCATATCTATGGACTTCATAATAGAGTTTCCAAAAACATCTTGGTAGCAAGATGTTATACTGATGGTAGTGGAAAAATGGAGAAATGAAGCTTACTTTATAGTTGTCAAGTCCACTCACAAGGGTATTGACATAGCTTGTATTTTTATGAAGGAAATATTCAAATTGCATAGCATACCCAAGAAGAACATTTTAGACCAAGATGCCAACTTTACTTCCAATTTTTGGAATGCACTGTTTATTAGTATGGAACTCAGCTAGTATTTTACTATAGCATATCATCCTCAGAATAATGGAAAAACGATAGAGTGAACAAAGCTTTAGAAGACATGTTGAAGATGTATGTCATGCATCAACTAAAGAGGTGGGAATAGTTCCTACCCTTAGTTGAATTTTCCTACAAAAATGGGTATTAAGAGTCAATGAAAATGATCCATTTCAAGGTATTATATGGCAGAAAATGTAACAACCCCATTAGCTAGGATGATCTAGTGAACAAGGTGGTTCTTAGATATGATATGCTAAAGGAAATGGAAAAGTAGGTAGTTAATATCAAGAAAAAATTAAAGATAGCCTAGGGTGGGCAAAATATTTATGCAGACCAAAAGAAAACGCACAAGGAATTCCAAGTGGGAGAGCATGTATATCTCTGCATCAAACCAAGAAAGAGATCACTAAAAGTGGGATCTTGTGCTAAGTGGACACCCCGATTTTGTGGACCGTTTCAAATTTTGGAAAGAGTGGGGCTAGAGGTTATGTAGATTGACCTTATTACCCACAATCAAAGCACGTGATGTTTTTCGCATTTCTTTTCTTAAAATTATATATGTGACACTAATCATATTGATGATTGGTTTGTGATGTAGGTGGAACCCAAGGGAGAGTTCCAACCAGAACCACTTTGCATCATGGACCAGAGGCATATCATGCTATAGAATTGAGTAATATAGTAGGTTAAGTTGCAATGGAAGTACTTTGGACCAGTTGAAGCAACCTGGGAATGGAAGATCAAATGAGGGTATCTTACTCATTTTTTTTTATTGTGTAAATGCATGTAATAATTGTAAATATAAAGCTTAGTCGTTAATTTTGCATTCTATTTATAGAAAACCAAGGATGATGTTCCCTTAAGGGGGTGGGTTTGTATCTTATCCATTTCAAGGTATTATATGGCAAAAAATGTAACACCCCCATTAGTTGGGATGATCTAGTGAACAAGGTGGTTCTTAGATATGATATGCTAAAGGAAATGGAAAAGTGGGTAATTAAAATCAAGAAATAATTAAGGATAACCCAGGATGGGAAAAAGATTTATGCATACCAAAAGAGAATGCACAAGGAATTCCAAGTGGGAGAGCATGTATATCTCTGCATCAAACCAAGAAAGAGATAACTAAAAGTGGGATCTTGTGCTAAGTTGGCACCCCGATTTTGTGGACCATTTCAGATTTTGTAAAGAGTGGGGCTAGAGGTTATGTAGATTGGCCTTATTACCCACAATCAAAGCACATGATGTTTTTTGCATTCTTTGCTTAAGAATTATATATGTGACAATAATCATATTGTTGATTGGTTTGTGACATAGGTGGAACCCAAGGGAGAGTTCCAGCCAAAACCAATTCGCTTCCTGGACCAGAGGCATATCATGCTCTAGAATTGAATAATATAGTAGGTTAAGCTTCAATGGAAGTACTTTGGACCAATTGAAGCAACCTAGGAATGGAAGATCAAATGAGGGTATCTTACCCATTTTTATTTATTGTGTAAATGAATGTAAGAATTGTAAATATAAATCTTAGTGGTTAATTTTGCATTCTATTTATAGAACACCAAGGATGATGTTAAGGGGGTGGGGTTTGTACCAATCCTTTATGTTGCACCCCTTGTAAATTTCAATGTGAAAATTTATTTTATGTAATGTGATGAAAATAAATTAAATTGATGCTAGATGAAGGAGGGGACATGGATTTAGAGTTCTAGGGGAGGATGTTGCTTCTGATGTATAAAAAACAAGCCACACCCTCCGCATTTATTCCATTACACATCACATTAATGAATTGAATGGCCTGCATAGATAGGAAATGAAGTTTGGAGTGGGTGGCCTGGGTGAAGGACAAAGGCCACACTATCCCTTCCTTATGGGTCTAGAGAAGAATGGCATGCTTGGAAGGAAAATGAAAGGTCAACAAGGAAACAAGGGAAGACAACACAAGGAATAGAATTAAAAGGTAGAGAGAACAACAAACAAAGGGAAAAAAAGGCCCAAGTGAGGGAAAAGTTGGGAGTGCCTATGAAGAGGACAATCGTCATTAGAAAATAAGAAACCTAGAAAGAGACCCTACAAAGGAGGAGATGTTGAAAAAATTAATGAAAAGATTATATTAGGTTGAATTGTCAGTGAACTAGTGCTTTGAGAATTAAGGTGTCATCCCCAGTGTTATGGTGAGAAGACATGTATGGTGTTTAAAAACTTAATTAGCCAGTGGGATGCTCAGTGGAGAATTGAACCAATTAACACTTTCTGAGTAAACAAATAAAGCACTAAGTTTTTGCTCAATAAGTTAATAAACCACTTAGTTCTTGTTGAATGGGCTAATAAACCACTTGGGTGCTTGTTGTAAGGTTGATAAACCACTTGATAGGGTAAACTTAGCCACTATGATGCTTTATAGAAGTGTTGATAAACCACCTGGACAATGTACTACAACATCCTATAGTATTTTCCTTGAGAACAAAACTATTAAACCACCCATATAGTATATTTAGTCTCTTGGAAATGAGAAATACCCCATTGAGCATTGGGGAAAGCCCTATGATTCATTTTAGAGAAGAGGAGAGTTATTATGGTGCTTATTGCCTAAGAGTAGTTAATAAACCACCTGGAAAGTGGACCCCTTATCTTGAGTGTTTGACTAAGCTTTGTTGTGAATTTCCTTGAACAAATATCCCCTCAGACTCTAAATCTAGCTCAGGGATGGTTAGCTACATGAGAGATTGCAATGTAGCTAGCATATGGTTGGGTGGAGAGTTGAATTCCCTCCTTTAGTTTCCATCCATATTTAAACACACAGATAAGTGTAGCTTGCTTGTGTATATTGTCTTATGGACTATGATGATTCTTGTCAAGTGGGAATGATGCAATATAAGCTCATTGTTATGCTCATGATTGCAATGGTATCTTATAAAATCATGGTTTCAATATCTAATGGAGCTATAATGTCTATTGTTATGATAATGATGAATGTATAGTTATTGATTTATGTATACTCAAATGCACTATGATACCATGTGATTGAATATATAGTTGAAACCACTCCTGCATTGGTTACTCTATTTGAATCAAGAGTTTGGGCCCCAAATTTGGGCCATAGCTTCTAGGATCAAACGATTCGGGCCACCCTTATGCAAAACACCATAGTTTGATGGCTTGAGCTTCATGCCTTTGAGCCATGAATTTCCTTAAGGCTTAAAATTGTTGAGCATGGGAAAGGTTGCCCCCTTCTCATTCATAGGCATTACCTTGGATCTTTCCTTCTATATTATAAGTATATGTCAATAATATTAGCAAGCAACAGAGATAAACTCATTTGAATGTGGGCGAGACTGACATTGAACGAGTGTTGGTGGAACCTTAACCTAACAAAAACATGTGACATGGGTTGGCCATCAGCCACTAGCCATGGTTGGTAAGCTTAAGGGATATTCAAAGGTTGATACACTTAGCTGAACACTAGTTAACAATGAATGGAAAGGCTAAGTGTGGAACCCGGGCAAAATCTAGAGTATCGGAATGTTGCCCACAACTCATCGCTTATCGCCTGCTAGTACGATCGTTGCACATCATAATGCATATGAGGGCGTTATTGGAGGTAAGCTGATCGAAGCCATGGTTATGTCGTTGAACCTTACCGCTACTTTTCGCCCATAACCTCCTTCTCCTTTTTCTAACATTGAATGTTGCAAGCAATGATAACCCCAAGTGACATGACATGTACCTAACTAGTGGAAACCACCAATATGACCCATAAAAGTTGTGAGGAGGTCACATGGGTGCCACGTGGTTAACAAGTTGGCATGGCCTCTTTTAATAGGTTAAACTTTAAATGAGTGTAACTTTTGATCCGGGTTTTGGATTAGGATAAATTTGAAATCTATTGACGCGCTGAACATAATGATGGTATCATAAGTTAGTCTTGTAGGCTTTCAAAAACAAGGTTTTTGCTAACCCCATTTTCATAACAGACCTTAGGGATCAAGTTAAACAATAAGTAACTGTAGAAATTCCTTGTAGATTCAAACTGCTTATAATTGACTAAAATAATAGACTTGAATCTACTCTCTTGATCATCAGAAACAATTAAGTGATTACGAAATCATGAAGCATATAAGAGAATGAATTCAATCAACACATTACACAATGATTTCCTGGGGGAAAGCCACAACTAAAAACCCCTGATATCTATATTGCATTAGTCAGACAATATGAGAAGATTACAATGTTTTTCTCAAGCCTGAGCAACCTCTACACTATCTCTATATGTCTCATTGCTTCCTAGACA
>APFE031054638.1:393373-415347 GCA_000404065.3 Pinus taeda
GAGTGTGGAGTAACACTGCTAGTAGGCAGACATCAATGTTGATTGTCTTTGCGTCTTTCTCATATACTAAAATGTACGATGAAAATTGATTTGACACATTACATTGGAGAATTTATGATCAACTAATTTATCAACGGAGTGAAATTCATTGATTTATTTCCAAATCATACTTGAATGTGCCCAACTCTCTAATATTCTTAGAAAAAAATGAGTACGAGACAACTTACAGTGATGGCCCCGATCATGGATGGGACGTGCCTTTGAAAAATCACATGTATACCAAACTTTTTGTACTTAGTTTGCTTTGTGTATGTTCTTTTTTGTCTGTTAAAATTATGTAGAGAGTTAAAGCTAGTGGGTTTTAATCAATTTTACATTTTTTATTGTGAAATTTTTTATTATGCAATAAAATTCCAAAACAAAATTCTCTTAAAATTATGTACAGCCGAGTGGGTTTTAATCAATTTTACATGTTTTTATTTTGAAAATCTTACTATACAATAAACTTCCAAAACAATATTTAAATGAAAAAACCGTCCCACTCCAGTGTTTCAAAAAAGTTCTAGAGAATTCCATAATGTTGGCCCACTTTGCAACCTTTACAAAATGGTGAGTGGAAAATAACTGACACACTGATGACTTCTATAATGTTGGCCCACTTTGCAACCTTTACAAAATGGCCAGTGGAAAAGAACTCACAAACTGATGAATTTTGGGAGAGAAAACTTAGGTACTCACCTCATTTTTTTATTTTTTTGGTAGTGTTTGTAGTTATTTTTCGCTAGCTTGTGAGTTATTTTCCACGGGTCACTATCATTTTACAACAAATCATTATATAATATAAATATTTCTTTTATTTTTTTTATAACATATTTTTGTGTAAAATTATCCACTATCATTCCGTTTTACTCTACCTCAAACCAATTTTTAAATCTAAAATCAATTAATCATTTTTCTGATTTATTTTTAGTTTAGAATATATCAAGATTGTCAAAATAGGCTCCATTGAATGCTTTTTGCTACTAAGAACTATGTATAGTTTTTTGAACAAGACTTACAATCATGTATTTTTAATCTTTAACAATTAATTTTAATCTGTTAACGACGCTGGACCCGCCAACATGTCAGGGGATCTCTCTGGTAAGAAGTCCCAATTAGGCCTAAGACCATTTGGTGTAGGAGTCCCAGTAGTGGGTCGTACGGTAATGCCTTGGCCATGATTTCACACAGAGGCAAGTAAGATGTCCCTGTTGGTAGCAAGGGTGTGATAGCTGTAGTAAGTCAAGGAATGTGCATGAGAGGTTCTAACACACTGAGGGTGAGGTGAGTGCGCCCCTTGGAAACCTGTAATAGTATGCGGCTTGGAAGGGAACACACGAGCGAAAATGCATCATAGCATGGAAAGCAAGTTAGCGAGAAATCCAAAGTGATGGTTAAACCAACAACACATTTAAGAAATATCCATACATATACAAAATAGTTCATACATGCATGCGTAAGCAAACAAATAAATATGTCATTTAGAGTAAACAAGATAGTTGAAATACAATACAACATATGCATGAAACGTGCTGGCTCTGTTATATTAAGAAGTGTAAGTTCTAGTCATACAATACATACATGTCCAACCACTAGTTCTGATAGTGGAACGTTACAGCCACAACTGCCTGCTCCTTCAAAGAGATATACTAGCTCTGCGCAGTGGAGAAGCCAATGCGCATTACAATAATGTCCAAGCTTTCTCTAAGATACTCCTACCAAAGCTTGGCTGACGAAAAGCCTTTACAATGAGTTATGAGGGACTATTTATAACAAAGGGTTGGGTGGCCCTTAACATTCCCTTTTGTGACAGTTCATCTACCCTCATGAATTTTCATCTATTCCATTGTAACATCCAACTATCGACACTTGAACTTACACTTGACAAGACATTGCATTACAATGCACATATACCCATGTGAGACAAAATGGCTTGAGTAAGCCATGCAAGACATCACTATGACCCAGAAAATAGTTGGAAGACCAACTCTTCAACATCCTCACGGTGGTCGACAGTAGCGAACTGATGCCAAGATCAGTGGTCCATGATGGTGTTTGTGTACTCTAAGATGACATCTTTCCGGAACCTGACTTTTGCCTCCATAGCATCTGGGTGTTAGGCCGCTAGTATGTCATTATTATTCACTCTTTAACGCTTATTTCATCTATTTCTATCATTCTTTATCACGTCATTTATCATACTTTATCATATAATTCCATTTTATAATTATTTATGCTTTTATGGATAAATATTATTTCTTCTCCTTTATTTTTAAAAAATTGATGATTATTATGCATGATTTTACCAATGATGGTTTATTAATAAATTTGTTGTAACATCACTCATCATTTTAGCCTCCAAGATATTTTCCAGATTGCAGATTTGATCTCCAGCTCATCATTAAATATTCCAACTCGAAAATTCACTGGAATAAGAAGTGACAATTTTTCATTGGACGTTTCAGGCAAATGGAGAAGAATCTGGAAAATCCAAAACATGGGTTTTGTTCAGAACAGACTGAATTAGTGTTATACAAAGCAGTTTTCCCAAATTCGATCTGTATTAAGAGAAACAAAAGGTTCTTTAAAGACATTTTCTTAAGATTCGTTGTTGCGGTCGGTTTCCAAATTATCTCAGTTGCAATACCAAATTCGACTTGTTCCTGTTGAATGTTGATGGAAAGATATTTCAGATATGATATTTTTGATCAATTTGTTGTGAACAATCCAATTTTGTTAGGGGAATCATTTTGTAATCATATCTGTTGTAACTTCTCTCTGCTCTCTGTGTATTTAAATGAGAACAAAGATCAAAGAGGGGATGGATTATAAGAGGTTAGAGATTAGATTAGAGATAGATAGGATAATATAGGAGGAGATATAATGGAGGGATTTAAATTTTCGATGGGGACCTCAATTTTAATATACATAATGTTTTTCTGAAGGACACATCGTGCTGTAATGATGATTGAATTCAATGGTTAATACATAATCTACGTTGTTGTTCATTCGTATTCTTTGAAGTAGCTCAAAAATATTCACTGGTGGCTAGGGCCTGACCCTGGTGGATCAAACTGCGATTCTCTGTGTTATATATTTCCGCTTCACGCGAGTTTAATTGGTTTGATGTTTTTCCATTCTCTGCTACTTTATCATGTTTGCTATTTTTCGATTTCATGTATTGCAGTTAGTTTACCTTTCTTTAATTCTGACCTTATGTGTTTCGCAGCTTTGTCATTTGATTCTATTTATGCTTCCTGTAGATTAAATTATTTAATCGTTAAGACAGTGAATCCTATTGATTTAATCAGCGGCAAGAATTTGCTTATCACTATTGAACTCTCGATTGACATCATTTCTATTTGGATTGCTTAGTTGATATTGAGTGTGATTTAGATTGAATCAGCGAAGAAGAGATTGGTTATTACTACTATGCTCTCGGTTGATGCTGTTGTCAATTGAATTGTTTGTGTGAGATTTGATTACGATTTTAGCAGAGGATTAAGTCTTGATGCTTAGATGTAATATTTCTTTTAACAATTACAATTTTAGTTTTATATATGCATCTAGTTACTCTTGTATCAAGTTTTATAGTTCAACTTAAAAAACATTACTCTCTAGATTTATAGCTCGCACATATTGTGTACACTCTTGAAACAAAAAGACTTACCCAGGTTGATAATTAATGTGAAGCAATTAGGAGTTTTAAAATACATCTTTTAGCACCGAACGTTTTAGCGCTGTTGCTGAGAACAATGTTACGATTTCATAGAGAGTGATGTATGTTTGATATTTGCTACTGGGAAAGAATTGGGTATTAAAAACAGAAGGTAAGAACCTCTGTAACGAGCAAGTAAAGTGCTTGCTCCTTCGCCCACTTTCAGCACAATTGCATAAAAGTTGAAGTAGGTGTTTGATGTTTATCTACTATGAAAGATTTGGGTATTAAAAATGGAAGGTAAGAACCTGCGTAACGAGCAAGTAAAGTGCTTGTTCCTCCGCCCACTTTTCAACATAATTTCATAGGAATTCAAGTAGGAAATTTAGAGGTAGATTTTTTTTTGAAAAAATCTCATAATTCCACTCATGTGGTGATGTAAGCACCACCCATTTCACTAACCAATTGGCAGGAACATTTTATGGAGGAGCTTCAAAGAAACACATGAAGAACATCTTCAATTATGGTAAAGAATGACTCACATTGCAACTTTTGAATTCCCTATCAAAGATCTAGGAGGTGTGACACAAATGCACATAATTCCCCCATCTTTTCTACCAAATTTTCATGGTTTGACAAATGAAGATCAGACACATTCTTATTTGAGTTTGAAATACTTTGTAGAGGATACGATTATTGTACTAGTGATCAAAGGTTGAAAGTGTTTCCTCTTACTCTAAAAGGAGCAGCGCTCCGATGGTTCATGAGCCTAGGTGGGAACTGCATCCAAACATGGGAGGACATGAAAAACATATTCTTGAAGAATTACCAGAACTATTGCAAGGATGATGAAGATATTTTCGATATGATACAAGGGGAAGATGAAAGCTTGGAGGACTATGTGGAGTAATTTCGATACAATCTTAAAAATCAAAGCATAAGTATTTAGAAAAAGAGATTTTAAAAACAATCATACTCAAAGGAATCAAAGATGAATTTCTAGAACTCTTAAATCTGATACAAAAAGGTGATGTTTTTCAGTTGTCATATGATGATGTTTGTGAATTGTGCATTCCAAGGCTGGTAAGAATTCTAGAGAATTTTCTTATTTCTTTTCTAAATTTGCTACAAGAACATGAGACATAAGCGTTGAAATCAATGTTTTATTTGAAAATTTTAAAGTTGATTTTATTAGCTCTCTAAATTCAAAATTGGATGTTTCACAGGTTCAGAAAAATCAAGAAATTGAAGAAGTGTCTTTCCCTCATTACCGAAAGGAGCATCCCGTAAATAGTTGTTCTTCCTTATCTAGGATGGAAGTAGCATATCAAAGAGATGAGAACGTAGAAACAAGGTCAAAACCATGGGAAGCATGACCTATATGTATGGTTCAAAACACCTCCTCTCCATCTTCTTACTTGCATAATCTATTATGGAATATGCATGTGTTAGGGCAGCGATGTCAATCTCAATATAACCCCCACAAATCTTGTCTACAAGTTTGGCATGGTTCATCTTATGATTGCATGACTACTCTTCCTCATCTTGTAGCACAAACACATTCTCCATATTCTCCACCAGCTCTTCCACAACATCTTGCTTGCCTATCAAAATCATCCACTCAACCCAATCAACTACATCATCAAAATGTTTCATTCTGTACACAATTTCCTGCTCAACTCATTCCACACCCTCACCATAATAAACCAGTACAACATACTTACAGTGTTGAACTGCAAAATTTACCTACCCTTCCCACCCATTCTATCTTACATGAACCATTCGAGAAAACTCATATTGAGATTCAGAATGCTTCAAATTCAAAAATTGTAGAGGTTATGGAAAAAAATGAGGCTTCTTCTAGTTTGCATCAACAAACCATTTTAAAAGCTCAAGAACTTCATGATATGATGGCTATGGGAAATCAAGAAAGTAAATGATATATTGAAAATTGGTTTCACTTATCATTTGTTTGCAGTATCACTCCATACTTCAACAATTTTTGATACCATATTTTCAAGGGAACTTGGCTTCTCATACCCTAATATTTATTAACATGCATTTTTCAAATTTGGGTATGTACAACTACATACTTGAATCCTTATTTCGAAAATGGTTTCACTGGAAGTACTCTTATACGTAATCATCTTCATTTTTCAAATTAGAGTAGGGTAGTGTAAAAATAAAAATAAATAAATAAATAAGGACATAAATAAATACATTTTGTTTTTATGTAAAAATAGTTGTTTTTGTTGCAATACGTTGTGGAAATCAACATCGGTGATAAATGTTTTAATTTATTTGTGTATATAGATGAATTATAATAGAAATAACAGTTCTACAAACACTTATATTTATTTTTATCACCAATTTGGAAAAAATTCTTGAATATCATATTTTTTGGCTTGTGGGCTTGATGAAATTTCTGAAAACACAGTCTGGAAAGTCATGTTTTGAAGGACCAAAAGGGAATATTTTTAAAACTTGTTTCTATCCTAACTAGCCCTTGATGTCTACTTTTCAACCCAATTTGAATCACTCAATTTGGATTTGAAACGAAAACGTTAAAACCAAACATTGACAGGGTGTCTAGTAGACAGCTTAGGAACAGAGTTGGGACAGTCCATTTTTAGAGGCCTAAATGACTATATTTTTAAAACCTGTTTCTATCCTAAGTATCTATTGATGTTTAATTTCCAACCCATTTTGAATCACTTAATTTGGATTTGAAACAAAAATGGTATAACCAAAACATTGATAGGTTGTCTAGTAGGCAGCTTAGGAACAGAGTTGGGACAGTCAGTTTTTGGAGGCCTAAATAACTATATTTTAAAAAATTGTTTTTATCGTAAGTATTTCTTGACGTCTAATTTCCAACCCAATTTGAATCACTCAATTTGGATTTGAAATGAAAAATTTATAACCAAAACATTGACAGGGCGTCTCACAGGCAACTCAGAAACATAGTTGGGACAATCAGTGTTTGGAGGCCTAAATGACTATATTTTGAAAACTTGTTTCTATGGTATATTCCCCTATGAATCTAGGCTACAAGAAAATTTGAATCACTTATTTTTGATATCGTATGAGAAAATTATGACCAAAATATTGGCTGTCTATCATAAATCAACACTCTTAAAACTCTGTTTTTCCGGCTGTTCACTAGAGTATTTGACTCATCAAATTTTTTTTTTTCAAACCATATTTCTATTGGAGATAAATAAATGAATATAATTTCATTTCCAATTTTAATAATTTGAATCCATCATCAAACGAAAAATCTATGCTTAAAATATCTACTGTTGTTCTAAGTGGGGAAATCGAAAATGACTCTGTTATGCAGGTTGTTCTAAGTAAAATTGACATATCATATCATGGAATTTTTGAAACATATTTATATTGGTGATATAATTTTTAATTAGCTCTCATTTAGCTTTTGAATCACTCGAATCGGACCAAAAACAAAGGAGATGTGATTAAAACATCGTTGGTTAGTTTGGTCGACAACTACTTTCCCGAAGGTGACAAATAAATTTTACTTTGTTATTTTTTTCCGTGGATTTGTTTTACAGAGAACTACTTGTTAGTTTTTTGCATAATTCTTGGATTAGGGGAGCCCAATCACACTTTTTTCTCCATGATTTAATGTTTTATTGCGGGTAGACACTCGTTTTTTTGCAAGTCTTAGGAGAATAAAGAAGGTCATTTTATGGACGAGTGATTCTTGAAAGAAATTTTAATGAAACAAGAGCATTTTATATAATTCATTACCTAACGGATTCATACAGAAGAAATGAAGAATTGATTTCTATTTGAAGATTCATGTCACTACTGCCAAAACATTATTCCGATAGATCATTTTTTTCCATTGATAGATTGATATTCCCTTAGAAAATAACATCATCGCTGTTGTAACTTATTTTTTTTATTTATACACTGTTTCTAAATAAACTGTTGTTTCTTTTCTAATTTCTCTTATGTTTTTGTGTTTCAGGTGTTGCTTCATTCAAATTGAAGTTTCCGCTCTCTTAGTGATTGAACAATGAGGACTCCACCATGCAAGTTTCAGTTGCAGAAGGCAACTCTTCGGTAGCCCCAATTCTGTAAAAAGTTATTTTTGAGACTTGTGATTGTTTTTTCTGTTTTTTTCAAGTCCTTTTCTTTCATTTGTATGATTTCCCTTTTGTTGTTTAGAGTAGTAGGGATGATTGTTTGTTTGTGTTGTTTTTCTCTCCCTGTTTTCTTTTTGTTGTTCCTTATAAGGAACAACACTTTTTCGTGTGCATTTTTTTTTTTTTTCTGTTCCCTATAGGGAACAAGGAATAACACTTTTCCTGTGCACTTTCTTTGTTGTTCCTTATAGGGAACATCACCTTTTTGCGTGCATTTTTTTGTTGTTCCCTGTAGGGAACAACATTTTTCGTGTGCATTTTCTTTGTTGTTCTTTATAGGAAACAACGTTTTTTCACGTGCATTTTTTTGTTGTTCCAAACTGAGAACAACAGTTATTCCCTACACGGAACAATATTTTTTTGTGTGCATTTTTTTTGTTGCTCCTTATAGGGAACAACACTTTTTCACATGATTTTTTGTTGTTCCCTATAGGGAAAAACACTTTTTCGTGTGTATTTTTTGTTGTTCCCTACAGGGAACATCTGCTATTCCCTACAAGGAACAATTGTTGTTCCCTATAGGGAACAACACTTTTTCATGTGCATTTTTTTGTGGTTCCCTATTTTTTCACGTGCATTTTTTTGCTATTTCCTACAGGGAACAACACTTTTTCGCGTGCTTTTTTTGTTGTTCCCTATAGGGAACAACTCTTTTTTGTGTGCATTCTTTTGTTGTTCCCTACATGGAACAACATTTTTTCGTGTGCATTTTTTGTTGTTCCCTATAGGGAACAACACTTTTTTGTGTGCATTTTTTGTTGTTCCCTATAGGGAACAACACTTTTCGTGTGCATTTTTTACTGTTCCCTATAGGTGTCGGGTCGTGAATACGACCACTTTTTAACACTTATTTTATCCATTTTTACTCTTCTTTATCATATTATTTATTATAATTTATTATATAAATCCATTTTATAAATGATTTATGCTTTTATGGATGAATATTATTTCTTCTCCTTTATTTCTAATAAATTGATGATTATGCATAATTTTATCAATGATAGTTTTAATAAATTGGTTGTAACATTATTCACCATTTTTAGCCTCCAAGATAATTTCCAGATTGAAGATTTGATCATTAAAAGTACCAACTCAGAAATTCGTTGGAATAAGAAGTGACAATTTTGCGGTTGAGATTCTGGGAAAATGAAGAAGAATCAGGAAAATCTGGAACATGGGTTTTGTACAAAACAGACCCAATTAACTTTAGGATAGAACGGTTTGCCCAAATTCGCCTTGTATTGAGAGAAAAATAGGGTTCTTTGAGCACAATTTTCTTAGATTTGCTGTGTGGCTGTTTCCCAAATCTCAGTTGCAAAGCCAAATTCGCCTTGCTCTTGTTGAAGGATGGATGAAAATATATTTTTGTTGATCAATTGGTTGGAAACAATCCAATTTTGTAATAGAAGTCATGTTTTAATTATCTCTGTTGTAATTTATCTTTGATCTCTCTCTATTTAAATGAAAACAGAGATCAGAGAGGGGGATGGAAAAATGATGGAGGATTAGAGATTCAGAATTGAGGATGGCTGGGAGAATGTAGAATTGAGAATTATGGATTTAGAATTATGATATGAGAATTAGAAATTCAGAATTAAAGATTCATGATTCATGATAGGATAGGAGGAAAAATGGATTGTTGCATGTTGTAATTCTCAAAGCTCCAGCTGTTGTAATGATTTCACAGTTTGATGATTAATATATGATTTGGGAGTTGTTGTTCATTCTTCTCATCTAAAGTAGCCCAACAGCATCTGCTGGCGGCTAAGGGCCCAGCCTCTGGTGGATTGTGCTGCTGCTGTATATTATATCTGTAGTTCATGCTTGGTTTTCATTATTAGTTTTGTTTGGTAATCTGATATGTTTTGTTATTTTACATCACGATTTTGTTATATTCGATTTATGTTCAATTGAGTAATATCATTATCGATGCTAGGAATGTCGTATTGATTCATCTTGACTTGGTAACGCATTGTTATTCTTTTAATCATTGATATAACGTTGCTGATCCTTATAGAATGTTATTGTTGTTCAATTACAGCGTAACCGTGTTGTGACCTTCATAAGTTGGTATTATTATATTCGTCTATGGTTTACACTTAATTGCGATTGTTGTTCAACTGACATTGCTATTCCATTACCAATTACAATCGTTCTTGTTTACAACTAAGATTGATATTTGTGGTACCAAGGTCAGATTACTATTTCTCTCAATACTAAGGTGTGTCGTGTGTGTTATTCATCTTGGTTTATCGTGCATTTACATTTGGCTCTGAGTGTTGTTTCTAATTAGTCTTTGTTCTATTTCTATGTGCTGTCCGATTTATTCTTAGAGTAAAGATTGCAATCTGATTTCTGTAGGATACACTTGTTGCACTTATTTTTGTAGATTAAAGTGGTGTTGTTTATAAGAATTAGTTGTCGTTACATTTCCTAGCTGTTGTTCCATTTCCTGTTACTTGTATTATCTTCGCTTTGGTATGTAGAACGATATGAAATTGTAGTGGCATTGGCATTTACTGTCTAGTTCCCAGATTGATGATCTGTTCCTTGATTACTTTTGGTTACACCAGTTTTCAAAGGGATGAGTTTTTGTTACTGGACCCTTGACTGATACATTGCTTATTTTTCCGAATGAATGATTTAGGCTTCAGGGTATTTTGTTGTAAGTAGATTTTCTTTCAAGCATTCATTTACTTTTGCATTTCAAGCACTATACTGCAAAACATTACTCTTCAATAAATAGTCACCTCAGAGTGAGTACACTCTTGAAATAAAAAGTTGTCCATGGGTTGACAATTAATGTGAAGATATTAGGAATTAAAACGACACATTTTTATCGCTCAACATTTTGGCGCCGTTGCCGGGGAGAGTGTAGCCATTTTGAAAGAGTAGTGTGCATATGATAAGTGCCTATTAGGAAAGAATTGGGTATTAAAAACGGAAAGTAAGAATTTGCATATAGGAACATGTAAAAGCCCTGCCCCCCGCCCGCTTTCCAACAAATCTGTTAAAGAACTTGGGGTAGAAATAAATTTTTGAACGTTTGTGTGAATGACTAAAAAAAAATAGAAATTTTGAAAAACAAATCTCATGATTTCTCTTAATGGTGATGTAAGCACCACCCATTTCACTGACCAATTGACAGGAACATTTAAAAAAGGAGCCTCAAAGAAACACATGAAGAACATCTTATATTATGGTAAGAAATGGCTCACATTTCTACTTTTGAATTTCCTATCAAATATCTAGGAGGAGTGACACAAATGCACATAATTCGCCCATCTTCTCTACCAAATTTTCATGGTTTAACAAATGAAGATCTAGATACATTTTTATTTGAGTTCAAAATACTTTGTAGAGGATATGATTATTACACTAACGATCAAAGATTGAAAGTATTTCATCTTACTCTAAAAGGAGCAACTCTCCAATGGTTCATGAGCCTAGGTGGGAATTGCATCCAAACATGGGAGGATATGAAGAACATATTCTTAAAGAAATACCAAGACTATTGCAAGGCCAATGAAGATATTTTTGCTATGATACAAGGGGAAGATGAAAGCTTGGAGGACTATGTAGATCGATTTCAATACAACCTTCAAAAATCAAAATATAAGCATTTGGAAAAAGAGATCTCAAAAACACTAATTCTTAAAGGAATCAAAGATGAATTTTTAGAACTCTTAAATCTGATAGGAAGAGGTGATGTTTTTCAGTTGTCATATGATGATTTTCGTGAGTTGTGCCTAAGGTATTCAAGAAGAATCTCCAAGGCTAGTAAGAATTCTAGAGATGTTTGTTCTTTCTTTTCCAAATCTGCTACAAGAATAAGAGACATAAGAGCTGAAATCAATGCTTTATTTGGAAATTTTAAAGTTGATTTTATTAGCTCTCTAAATGCAAAATTGGATGTTTTGCAGGTTCATAAAAATGAAGAATTTGATGAAGTGTTTTGCCCTCATGACCGAAAGGAGCATCCCATAGATACTCACTCTTCCTTATCTAGGATGGAAGTAGCATATCAAAGAGATGAGGAAGTTACAATAAAGTCAAAACCATGGAAATCATGGCCTATAGGTATGGTTCAAAACACTTCTTCTCCATTCTCTTACTTGCATAATCCATTATGGAATACTAATGTGTTAGGGCAGCCATGTTAATATAACCCCTAAAAATCTTGTCTACAAGCTTGGCATGATTCACCTTATGATTGTATGACTACTCTCCTTCATCTTGTAGCACAAACACATTCTCCATATTCTTCACCAGCTCTTCCACAACATCTTGTTTGCCCATCAAAACCATTCACACAAGGCAATCAACTATATCATCAAAATGCTTCATTCCATACACAACTTCTTGCTCAACTAATTCCACACCCTCACCACAATAAACCAGTGCAACATGCTTACAATATTGAAATACAAAATTTACCGACCCTTCCCACCCATTCTATCTCACATGTGCCATTGGAGAAAACTTATAATGAGATTCAGAGTGTTTCAAATTAAAAAATTGTAGAAGTTATGGGAAAAATGAGGTTTCTTTTAGTATGCATCAACAAGTCATTTTAAAAGCTCAAGAACTTCATGGTATGATGGCTATGGTAAATCAAGAAATTAAAGGATATATTGAAGATTGGTTTCACTCCATCATTTGCTTGCAGTATCACTCTATACTTCAACAAATTTTGACACCATCTTTTTAAGGGAAATTGGCTTCTCATACCCTAATATTCATTAATATGCATTTTTAAAATTTGGGTATGTGTATACATGAAACCTTATTTTGAAAATGGCTCCATTGGAAGTACTCATATATGTAGTTATATTCATTTTTCAAATCAAAATAGGTTAGTGTCGAAAATAAAATAAATAAGGAAATAAATAAATGCATTTTTTTAATGTAAAACTAGTTGTTTTTTGTTGCAACATGCTATGCAAATCAACATCGATGATAATTTTTTTTAATTCATTTGTGTATGTAGATGAATTATAATGGAAATAATAGTTCTACAAACACTCATTTTCATTTTTATCACCAACTTGAAAAATGCTTGAATATCATATTTTTTTGGCTTGCGGGCTTGATGGAATTTTTGAAAACACAGTCAGGACAGTTATGTTTGAGGGATCAAAATGAAATATTTTTAAAACCTGTTTCTACCCTAAGTAACCCTTGATGTCTACTTTCCAACCCAATTTGAATCACTCAATCTGGATTTGAAATGAAAAAATTAGAACCAAAATATTGACAGGGTGTCTAGCAGGTAGCTCAGGAATAGACTTGGGACAGTTAGTTTTTGGAGGCCTAAATGAAGGAATTTTTAAAACCTATTTCTATGGTATCTTATCCTATGAATCTAGTTTACAAGGAAATTGGAATCACTCATTTTTGATATCGTATGGGGAAGTTATGATCAAAATATTGACTGTCTATCATAAATCAACACCCTTAAAACTCTGTTTTTCTGGTTGTTCCTTACAATATTTGACCTATCAATTCTTCTTGTCTTCAAAATTTGTTTCTGTTGGAGATAAATAAATGAATATAATTTCATTTTCAATTTGAATCATTCGAATCCGACATCAAATGAAGAATCTATGCTTAAAACATTCACTGTTGTCCTAAGTGGGGTAATCGAAAATGACTCTGTTATGCAAGTTGTTCTAACTAAAATTGACATATCATATCATTGAATTTTTAAAGCATGTTTCTATTGGAGATATACCTTTGAATTAGCTCTCATTTGGCTTTGAAATCACTCAATTTTGATGAAAAACAAAGAAGTTGTGATTAAAACACTGTTGGTTATTATGGTCGACCACTCATCTCCTGCAGGGGACAAATAAATTTTACTTTGTTATTTTCTCCATGGATTTGTTCTACAGAGTAATTACTTGTTAGTTTTTTGCATAATTCTTGGATTAGGGGAGCCCGCACACCTCTCTTTCTCCATGATTTAATGTTTTATTGCAGGTAGATACTCATTTTTTGTAGGTCCTAGGAGAAAAAGAAGGTCAATTTATGGACAAGTGATTCTTGAAAGAAATTTTAATGAAACAAAGAAATTTCATCTAACTCATTACCCAACAGATTCATAACAGAAGAAATGAAGAATTTATTTCCATTTGAAGATTCATGTCTTGTCACTGCTACCAAAACATTTTTCAAAAAAGATCATTTTTTACATAATATCATAGTTGTTGTAATTTAATTGATTTATTTACATATTGTTTTTAAATAAATTTTGTTTCTTTTCTGATTTCTCTTATATTTTGTGTTTCAAGTGTTGCTTCCTTCAAATTGTAACTCATTCTCAGCATGAATGTCGTGAACAACTAATTTGTTTTTTGCATGTTTACATTTTATGATTGTCTATTTTGTTGTTCATTTTCCACATTTTGTTGTTCCTTTTTAAAGGAACAACATTTCTGCACTTTCAAATTTCGTTGTTCCTTTCTGAATGGAACAACACTTTTGCACTTTTACGTTTTGTTGTTCCTTTCCGAATGGAACAACACTTCTGCACTTTCACTTTTTGCTGTTCCTTTTCGAAATGGAACAACATTTCTGCACTTTCACATTTTTGTTGTTCCTTTTCAAAGGAACAACATTTTCACATTTTTTGTTTTCACATGCATTTCTTGTTGTTCTCTACAAGGAACAACACTTTTTTGTGTGTATTTTTGCTTTTTCAGTATGCATTTTCTTTGCTGTTCTCTACACAGAACACCACTTTTTTTTTAGTGTTTTTGATGTTCCTTCAAAAAGCAACACTTTGGGAATATTTTAGAGAGAAACCCTTCCTTCCTCTTGTGGGATTATTCCTAGTTCATCTCAACCACATTTTACTAATTCCCTTTCATGGCAGGAAGTACACTACTTTTATGAGGACAAGAATTATGGATTCTATTGAAGCAAGTTAATATCATTCACTTATGATCTTTAATAGGACAACTCCTTAATAATAGAATCTTTTCAAAAGAGACACAATTATCTATATACTACTTTACTACATTGTTTTCTGTTGTACATGATACTGATTGATCACCTTAATACCATGTTGGTTCCACCCTTCCTGGTTATAATCTTCTCTGTCTGTAATAAATGAGATTATGGGTATGTTTTTTTCTATTGACATGTTCAACTTCTTCCACCATCCCTACTCTTAAGGAGTACTGAGCCTCCCTCTTTTTATCATAAAAATGTGTAATAACGACAAAATTTTGTTCGCAGATGGATGATAGGGGGTCTCATTACGAGCCAGCCTACCATGTTCATAAGGCTGTAACAAAGTGACATTCCCATTATGACCACCACACCAAGGTTATGATCCATTGGATAACCAAATTATCATTGGAACAGAAGGTCTCATCACGAGACGGCTTGATCACTTTTGCTACATCCTAGTGAATGGCAGTGTGGTTATCTGGTTACAACACCAGCACACTGATCTCTTCTGTACAACAGCACTGTAACTCTCCATTTATAAATTGAGGATCTTGGCTCATATGGGTTAAAACGCAACTCTGCCAAGGCTATGGATGCCTACTGGCAGCAAAGGCTCTTCTTATGGTATTGAAGTTATATCTTATCGTCAATTATTACTATAATACCATTTTCTTATTTTTTCTTTTTATCAGAGAAGTTATTTCCTTAATTTTCCCTATTTTGAACCTTTATGCATGAGAAATTGTTTTATGATCAATCACATCATTTTTCAGCTAGAATACCATCAGCAAAGCATCTTTTTGGCATATTACTGTTATTTTTATCTTTTTCATAACTTATCATCAGTCCAAAGCATCTTATCTTTTATTCATAACTATCTTTACGCACTCTGCTTTCATTATAACCATAACTCTCGTCGTCCTATCATTGATATGTGTACTCTACTTCATTTACCAATATATTGTTCATTCACTTGCCTTGTTGTCAGCACAACACCTTTCATATGCTTTATGGTCATGGAATCTCTTTTCCAATTGGAGGGGGGGAATGTATGCATTATGAGATTGCATGCGATATGATTACTGAACTTTGCCATCACTTGTTGATTTGACAAAATATTAGTATAGCATGTATACAAAAAATTTTCTAATTGAAATTATTGCATGCATCTTCTCTATTGTTATTCAAAACTAACATTGTGGATTCAAGAACACTGTACGGAAAATAATGATTTATTTACAGGAAAACAACAAGTATGGGGGGAACTCTATTCGTAGCATGACCACACTATTGCACCTAACAAAAGAGGCTTGCGAACGTGAGCAATTGTTCAGACATGATGTGCTTGCTTGGATTCCACCTTTTGCATCACTTTCAGCACCAACTCTGTCTACATCAGCTTCAACAAATGCCAGTACATATATGTCATTCCACATTTTTTTTTGAAGGTAAAACTTAAGGTAAAATAGCATAATTTTTTGATTTATTATGAATTTAGGAGAATTTAAAGTAATCCATTTTGAGCATTATTTATCATCCTTCATTTCACATTTTTACCACTTCCCATTTTTCAGCGACATATCATCTTTCAATTTGAGAGAGTGTTGTTTTCATTCATTTATTTCTTATGACCATGTTATTCATATTCTTTATCATCCATTGCTATTCTTATTCATTTTCAACACCTTCCTTATTCCACGTTGTTTTACACCAAGCATAGAATTCAACAGATGGTAGCAACCACCTCAAGTTTTTTCTAGCATCACATGAGGGCATGCTAATTCTTCAGAGAGGGGAAGGAATTGCTATGTATGATGGACGTTTTCTACTTTCTTTCTCATTTAAGGCATACAGTTTTAGTGCAAAAATTGATTTCCATAATATTTTTAAAACTATGAACTCAATTCTTGTGATTTCTGGAAAACACAGATGTATCATTAAAATATACAAACTCAGATAATTTCAAGTTAAATTGGTTCATAAAATTTCAGAAATCATGCACTCTCACCTAGAACCATTTTGTTTATATCTCATGATCCGTGCATCACAACGATCTGATTTTTGGATCATAGAGGCATTCATATATTACAAATTTACTTGCAACATTTCAACAAAAGTTGGTTTGTAGTTTTGAGAAAATGGTTAATGAAGTTCGCTGTTACTTATATCATATTTGGCTGCAACTTCATTGTTATGCCTTCATCAAGATTGCTAAAATGGAATATTCATTAATTGAGGAAGAATTCATTTGTTCTATGAGCTGAGATAATTTTTTTTTTTTTTTTTGCTTGGTTAACACATGGGTTTTGTCTTTGAGTTGCATGAAGACATGCAATATATTCAATTTTTGTTGCATGGGGACATGCAATATATTCGGTGTGGGGGTATGTCGAGTCATGAATACGACCACTTTTTAACACGTGTTTTATCCATTTTTACTCTTCTTTATCGTATAATTTATTATATAAATCTATTATATAAATGATTTATGCTCTTATGGATGAATATTATTTCTTCTCCTTTATTTCTAATAAATTGATAATTATGCACAATTTTATCAATGATAGTTTTAATAAATTGGTTGTAACATTATTCACCATTTTTAGCCTCCAAGATAATTTTCAGATTGAAGATTTGATCATTAAAAGTGCCAACTCAAAAATTTGTTGGAATAAAAAGTGACAGTTTTGCGGTTGAGATTCTGGGCAAATGAAGAAGAATCTGGAAAATCCGGAACATGACTTTTGTCCAAAATGGACCCAATTAACGTTATTAAAGAACGATTTATCCAAATTCACCTTGTATTGAGAGAAATGCAGGGTTATTTGGGCATGATTTTCTTAGATTTGTTGTGTAGTTGTTTTCCAAATCTCAGCTGAAAAGCCAAATTCGCCTTGCTCTTGTTGAAGGATGGATGGAAATATATTTTCATGTTGATCAATTGGTCGGAAACAATCCAATTTTGTAATAGAAGTCATGTTTTAATTATCTCTGTTATAACTTTTGTTTGATCTCTCTCTATTTAAATGAAAATAGAGATTAGAGAGGGAGATGGAAAAATGATGGAGGATTAGAGATTCAGAATTGAGGATGGATGAGAGAATGTAGAATTGGGAATGATGGATTCATAATTATGATTTGAGAATTAGAAATTCAGAATTAAGGATTCATGATTCATGATAGGATAGGAGGAAAAAGGGATTGTTGCATATTGTAATTCTCAAAGCTCCAACTGTTGTAATGATTTCACAGTTTGATGATTAATATATGATTTGGGAGTTGTTGTTCATTCTTCTCGTCTGAAGTAGCCCAGGAGCATCCGATGGCGGCTAAGGGCCCAACCTCTGGTGGATTGTGCTGCCACTGTATATTATA
The DNA here is from genome assembly GCA_000404065.3 of Pinus taeda. Lineage (NCBI taxonomy): Eukaryota > Viridiplantae > Streptophyta > Pinopsida > Pinales > Pinaceae > Pinus > Pinus taeda. The sequence goes on from APFE031054638.1 coordinate 411,575, forward strand.
TCTGTAGTTCATGCGTGGTTTTCATTATCAGTTTTGTTTGGTAATCTGATATGTTTTGTTATTTTACATCACGGTTTTGTTCTCGATGCCAGGAATGTTGTATTTATTCATCTTGACTTGGTAATGCATTGTTGTTCTTTTAATCATTGATATAACGTTGCTGATCCTTACAGAATGTTATTGTTGTTCAATGACAACGTAACTGTGTTGTGACCTTCATAAGTTGGTATTATTATATTCGTCTATGGTTTACACTTAATCGCGATTGTTGTTCAACTGACATTGCTATTCCATTACGAATTACAATCGTTCTTGTTTACAACTGAGATTGATATTTGTGGTACCAAGGTCAGATTACTATTTCTCTCAATACTAAGGTGTGCCATGTGTGTTATTCATCTTGGTTTATTGTTCATTTACATTTGGCTCTGAGTGTTGTTGCTAATTAGTTTCTGTTCTATTTCTGTGTGTTGTCCAATTTATTCTTAGAGTAAAGATTGCTATCTAATTTCTGTAGGATACACTTGCTGCACTTATTTTTGTAGATTAAGGTGGTGTTGTTTATAAAATTAGTTGTTGTTACATTTCCTAGCTGTTGTTCCATTTCCGGTTACTCGCATTATATTTGCTTTGGTGTGCAGAACGATCTGAAACTGTAGTGGGCATTGGTATTTGTTGTCCAGTCCCCAAATTGATGATCTGTTTCTTGATTACTTTTGGTTACATCAGTTTCCAAAGGAATGAGTTATTGTTACTGGATCCTTGACTGATACATTGCTTATTTTTCCGAATGAATGATTTAGGCTTCAAGGTATTTTGCTATAAGTAGATTTTCTTTCAAGCATTCATTTACTTTTGCATTTTAAGCACTATACTAAAAAAAATTACTCTTGAGTAAATAGCTACCTCAGACTGAGTACACTCTTGAAATAAAAATTCATCCCTGGGTTGACAATTAATGTGAAGATAATTAGGAGTTAAAAAGACATTTTTTTATCGCTCGACAACAGGGAACCACTGTTGTTCCCTATAGCAGTTTTCTATAAGGAACATCACTTTTTTGTGTGCATTTTTTGTTGTTCCCTATAGAGAACAACTGCTATTCCTCACAGGGAACAACACTTTTTATGTGTATTGTATTTGATATTCCCTACAGGGAACAGTCACTGTTCCCTATAGGGAACAACACTTTTTCGTGTGCATTTTTTGCTATTCCTTATAGGGAACAACACTTTTTGGCATGCATTTTCATTGTTGTTTCCTATAGGGAACAACACTTTGGCGTATATTTTCATTTGTTGTTCCCTACAGGGAACAACACTTCGGGAATATTTTCAAGAACAACCCTTGCTTTCTCTTGTGGGATTATTCCTAGTTCATCTCAACCACATTTTACTGATTCCCTTTCATGGCACGAAGTACATTAATTTTACGAGGACAAGAATTATGGATCTATTGAAGCGAGTTAATATCATTCATGTTATAATCTTTAACATGACAACTCCTTGATGATAAATTCTTTTTAAGAGGGACATAATTATTTATATACTACTTTACTTTATTATTTTCTGTTGTACATGACATTGATTGATCATCTTAATACCATGCTGATTTCACCCTTCCTGGTTATAATCTTCTCTATCTGTAATAAATGATATTATGGGTATATTTTTTCTATTGACATGTTCAACTTCTTCCATCATCCCTACTCTTAAGGAGTACTGAGCCTCCCTCTATTTATCATAAAAATGTGTAATAACAACAAAAGTTTTCCTATAGATAGAGAATAGGGGGTCTCACTAAGAGCCAGCCTACCATGTTCATTCCCACTATGGCCATCACACCAAGGTTATAATCCATTGAATAGCTAAAATATCATTGGAACAGGAGGTCTCATCATGAACCGGTCTGATCACTTTCGCTATATCCCAGTGAATGACAATGTGGTTATCTAGTTACCACGCCAGCACACTGATCTCTTTTGTAGAACAACACTGGAACTCTCCATTTATAAATTGAGGATCCTGGCTCATACGGGTTAAAAAGCAACCCTACCGAGGCTATGGACGCCTACTGGCAGTAGAGGATCTGCTTATGATATTGAAGTTATATCTTATCGCCAATTATTACTATAATACCCTTTTCTTATTCTCTTTTTTTATTGGAGAAATTATTTCCTTAATTTTTCCCTGTTTTGAACCTTTACGGATGAGAAATTGTTTTCTGATCAATCACGTCATTTTCAGCTAGAATACCGTCAGCAAAGCATCTTTTTGGCATATTGCTGTCATTTTTCTTTTTTCACATAACTTATCATCAATCCAAATCATCTTATATCTTATTCATAACTATGTTTACACACTCTGTGGTGAGCCCCAGTATTGTAGCAATAATGCTACAACTCCTAGGGCTTCCTGTCTCTTAATTTTATCAACCCGGTAGTTCGTACAAACTTGGAAGCGGCGGTGCTATATGCACAAGTACTAGCTCTTGTTGCAGCTGTCACTTGTTCAGCTGGCACAAGTCCGCTAGGGCTCAAGCCAACTTCTATAGGCTCACAAAAGAAGCTTTATCAATGATGGACGAAAGCTAGCTCAAAGAAGACTAATCTACTTGACAACAATGAACTGAAAGCAAATCAAAGCATGTAAACCTAGGAAACCCTAATTTAACTAGTCTAGCCTCTATAATGCAAATGACGTGAAGGAAAACTTCTACCAATGCTGCTACCATCTCTAATAAATGAAAATGCATTCTAAACTGCTTGCATCATAAAAGACATGTTTTTGCATTTTTCCTTTAAGTGGGTGGAATGATTTTGATTTTGTGCTTAGCAGGGTTTGGTTGTGCAGATGGGATGGAGAAGGAAGGAAAACGTGGGACAGGTTGGGGAGGCTAGGTGAGGTCCCTATGGACCCTTAGCATCCATCCACAGAGATTTTCCACGTTCAGAAGCTCGGCAACCGAGTGAATGGCCTCCTACAGGATGTCTGCAGGGGATCCTACAGGATACTCAGAGGTTACTACAGGATAGTCCTGTAGGTCTTCTACAGGATGACCTACCGTGAAGGTTTGAAGTGATGGAGGAGTGATGGGATGGTAGGAAGAGATATGTGAGGTAGGGATAAGGTCGGTGATGGCTCAGAAGTGGAGGAATGAGATGGGAAGTGGGTGTAGGGAGTATGTTGAAGGTAAAGGGTTATGTCAATGAGAGGTTGGGAAATGGAGTTGCGTGAAGGTTTGAAGTGATGGAGGAGTGATGGAATGGTAGGAAGAGATATGCTTGCATGCGTGATCAAGATGGAAGAGATGGTAATGGAATGAGAAATAGGAGTGTAAATGAAACAAATGATTATGACTGTCACCAAACCGAAAATGCATCAACCTAAATTACTTATGCCATGAATTCAATGAACAGCAATCCAAAACGTGAAGAGAAATATATATGAGGCTGTGATGAAAGTATGTGTGCAGGTTTGAATGACAAGGAAGCATCTAATCAAAACCGTGACTGTATTGTAGCAATCATCAAGTAAAGTAATGCATGTTTTTGGTGGCTAGTTATGGACTGCACCCCAATCTTCAAGAGAGATGGCAGTGAGCCTTAAAAACCATTTGTTTTTATTATGAGAATGCAACAAAGACACATAAATATAAACAGGGGAGGTACTAGGCGCTTGAGATGGGCCCAACCCCAAGAACTACAGCCTCCCAAGAGAGATTTAGAGCTGGTGCAAAGCTGGATCCATCTTTATTAACCAAGAATGAAAAAT
>APFE031054638.1:415367-426224 GCA_000404065.3 Pinus taeda
CACTCTGCTCTCATTATAACCATACCTCTCGCCGTCCTATCATTGATATGTGTACTCTGCTTCATTTACTGTCATATTGTTTATTCCCTTGCTTTGCCATCAGCATAAAACCTTTCATATGCTTTATGGTCATGGAATCCCTTTTCCAATTGGAAGAGGGAATGTATGCATTATGGGATAGCATACGATATAATTTCTGAACTTTTCCATAATTTGATGATTTGGCAAAATATTATTATTGCATCTATACAAAAGTTTTTCTGATTGAAATTCTTGCATGCAACTTATCTATTGCTATTCAAAACTAACACAGTGGATTCAAGAAAATTGCATGCCGAATAATGAATTGTTTACATGAGAACAAATATGGGCAGAATTCTATTCGCAGCACGACCACACTATTGCAACTAACAAAAGAGGCTCAAGAAACTCGTGAACGTGAATAATTGTTAAGACATGATGTGCTTTCCTGGATTCCACCTCTCGTATCACTTTCAGTATCCGCTCAGCCTACATCAACTTCAACAAATGCCAGTCCATATATGTCATTCCACATTTTTCTTTTCGGAGGTAAAAATTGAGGTAAAATAGCATAATTTTCTGATTTATTACGAATTTAGGAAAATTTCATGAAAATCCATTGAGAATTATTTATCATCATTCATTCCACATCTTTACCACTTCCCATTTTTCAAAAACATAGATTCTTTTAGTTTGGAGGGGTGTTCCTTTCATTTATTTATTTATTATAATCATGCCATTCATATTATTTATCATCCATTGATCTTCTTATTCATTCTCAACACCTCCCTTATTCCATGTTGTTTTACACCAAGCATAGATTTCAATAGATGGTAGTGACCATCTCAATTTGTTTTCTAGCATTGCATGAGGGCATGCTAATTCTCCAGTTTGGGGGAGGAATTGCTACACATGATAAATGTTTTCTACTTTCTTTCTCATTTAAGACATACAATTTCATTTTTATACAGTGCAAAAATTGATTGGTGTATATCTTTAAAACTATGAACTGAATTCTTGTGATTTTTGGATAACAAAGAGGTATCATTAAAATACACAAACCTAGAAAATTTCAAGTTAAATTTGTTTGTCAAATTTAAGATATCATGCACTGTCACTTACAACCATTTTGTTTATATCTCATGATCTGTGTATCAAAACAATCTGATTTTTCGATCATAGAAGCATTAATATAGTAGAAATCTATTTGCAAATTTCAGCAAAATCTAGTTTGTAGTTTTTGAGAAAATGGTTAATGGAATTTGTTGTTACCTATATCATATTTTGCTGCAACTTCATATACATATAGTTGAATTTCAATGCAAAAATTGTTACGCCTTCATCAAGATTGCTAAAATTGAATATTCATTATTTGATAAAGAATTCATTTGTTTTATCCATTTCATGAGTTGGGATAAACAATTTTTGTATTATTGCTTGGTTAAGAAAAAGGCTTTGGGTTACATGAGGACATGCAATATATTTAGTTTGGGGGTATGTTGGGCCACTAATTTGTCATTATTATTATCACTCTTTAACTTCTATTTCATCAATTTCTACCATTATTTATCACGTGATTTATCATAATTTATCATATAATTCCATTTTATAATTATTTATGCTCTTATGGATAAATATTATTTCTTCTCCTTTATTTTTAATAAATTGATGATTATTATGCATGATTTTATCGATGATGGTTTATTAATAAATTTTTTGGAACATCACTCACCATTTTAGCCTCCAAGATATTTTCCAGATTGCAGATTTGATCTCCAGCTTATTATTAAATATTTCATCTTAGAAATTTGCTGGAATAAGAAGTGACAATTTTGCATTAGACGTTTCAGGAAAATGGAGAAGAATATGGAAAATCCGAAACATGGGTTTTGTTCAAAACAGACCAAATTAGTTTTTTGATGAGTAGTTTTCCAAAATTCGGTCCGTATTAAGAGAAACAGAAGGTTATTTGAAGACGTTTTTTCTTAAATTCGTTGTTGTGGCCAGTTTCCAAATTATCTCATTTGCAATACCAAATTTGACCTGTTCTTGTTGAATGCTGATGGAAAGATAGTTTAGATATGATCTTGGTGATCAATTTGTTGTGAAAAATCCAATTTTATTATGAGAATCATTTTTTAATCATATCTGTTGTAACTTCTATCATTTTGTAATCATATCTGTTGTAACTTCTCTCTACTCTCTATGTATTTAAATGAGAACAGAGATCAAAGAGGGGATGGATTATTAGAGGTTAGAGATTAGATTAGAGATAGATAGGATAGAATAGGATGAGATATAATGGAGGGATTTAACTTTTCGCTAGGGACCTCAATTGTAATATACAAAATGTTATTCTGAAGGACACATCGTGCTGTAATGAGGATTGAATTCAATGGTTAATACATAATCTACGTTGTTGTTCATTCGTATTCTTTGAAGTACCTCAACAGTATTCGTTGGTGGTTAGGGCCCAGCCCTGGTGGATCAAACTGTGATTCTCTGTGTTATATCTTTCCAATTCATGCGAGTTTAATTGGTTTGATGTTTTTTCATTCTCTGCTAGTTTATCTTGTTTGCTATTTTCCGATTTCATGTATTGCAGTTAGTTTACCTTTCTTTAATTATGACCTTATGTGCTTCACATATTTGTCATTTGATTCTATTTATGCTTCCTGTAGATTAAATTATTTAGCCGTTAAGACAGTGAATCCTATTGATTTAATCAGTTGGAAGAGTTTGGTTATCGCTATTGAACTCTCGGTTTACATCATTTCTATTTGGATTGCTTAGTTGAGATTGCATGTGATTTAGATTGAATCAGCTAAGAAGAGATTGGTTATTGCTACTATGCTCTCGGTTGATGCTATTGTCAATTGAATTGTTTGTGTGATATTTGATTATGATTTTAGCAGAGGATTAAGTCTTGATGCTTAGATGTAATATTTCTTTTAACAATTGCAATTTGAGTTTTATAAATGCATCCAATTAGTCTTGTATCAAGTTTTATAGTTCAACTTAAAAAGCATTACTCTCTAGATTTATAGTTCACACATATTGTGTACACTCTTGAAACAAAAAGACTTACCCAGGTTGATATTTAATGTGAGGCAATTAGGAGTTTTAAAAGACACTTTTTAGCACCCAACACCAGGTACAATGCTCGGGCCCCTCTGTCTAACTCGTTTGATAGCATGCACATCTTTGTCTTCAGCGTTGTCAGACCAACAACATACTTGTGCATGGTGTCTGCACTGATGGACAAGTATGGTTTGGTGGTTATGTGCATCAACTCGTCAAAGTACGAGTCAAGCTCTAGTCAGAACTGTGCCTTTGTCTTCGCCTAGGTGAGAGTCCAAATAGATGGGATCGCATGTGTGCACACAAAAACATCCATACTCTTGAATACATGTGCATGGGAAGCCTATAGACTAGTGATGAGATGCAGGAGCTCTTCATAGTTCTAGATCTAACTCTAGATATGTGCCTTCAAATCGAATACTCTGGGCTTCATCATCTTAGGCAAGTGAAGCAGGGCTCCCTTGTATCTCATCATCCATGTTTGCATGTAATCAACAACAGCATCCATGCTCGACAAGATACATCCTCCTCTAGCACATCACTACTGCCATCCATTGAGATGGACGACTGTGTTATGCATGGTACCAAACTTGGAATACAATGCTCGCATGACTATGTTAAGGGACAATACTTCATCTAGTATTTCCTTCTTCAATTCTACTCAGGTGGACGTTGTAACCAACTCTCCTCCCTGCTTTGTTGTCTGTAGCTCCTTAGCCATTCGGTCATTCTGAGCTATCAGGAAGCAAACACTCGAGTTAGTGGCTTTGACACACACTCGGGTAGAATCGACTAATGCTGCTGGATGTTTGTGCATATTAGACACAATCACTCGTTCCTCGGAACTACGTAGGAGATGTATGATCATCTGGAGTTGACACTCTGTGAGATTGCACAACTCTATGGTGAGACTCGTCGAATGAGATGTTGTGCATCTCTCCTTCTAGCTGATCTCCAAGGATGTCAGTGTCTCCTTGGTCGCTTGGGACTTGCTCATCTTTTGGATGATGTGAAGCTGGTGGGTCAACCTCTTGGTGGTGAGGCATGAGGTCGATGTTTTTATCTAACTCCTCCCGCTCCATATCTGTATCCATTTGTTCAAGTGCTTGCTCTATCTCTTGAGTGAGGTCCTTCTCCTACAATCGTTCAACCTGTTTGCCTAATGTCGACTATTCTGATGAGTCTACTACCTATAAGGGAGCATTTTCATCTCTCTGCACTAGTTGTGCCCCCTATTGTACATGTTCTTATTGTGCTTCCTTCTCTTGTTTGCACAATTCTTGTTCCTTCTAGAGTTTCTCCTTCAACTCATGCAACTCCTTCTATGTTTCCTCCATTCTTCATTTCTCTCTCTGCCTTTACGCATTTCTCTTGTCACATTTTTGCCTCTTTGTCTCTATTGATATAGCTGCTTTCTCCAAAAGTGGATCTGCTTGAAACTTACAGCTTTGCTCTTCCTCCATGCAGTCGACAATCTTTCTCTTGCCCTTGTCGTGCATTGTATGTTTACTTTTACTGTTTTTGTTGCTACTTCTGGTGCACTCCGAGATGCTGCTTCACATTGCTTCATTAACCGTTCCACAAGGAAGCCAACCGGTTCATTGAGTCTGGAGGAATTGTAATAATATCTCCATGGGTCCTCCTCCACCCAATGACATGCCCCGTGGATCCAGTTGAACTGTACTCTCACACAGTGATGTTTTAGAAGACCATGAGGGTCATATAGATTATAACTTCAGAGGTCGAATGGATACTTCTTCATTTACTCTGCTTCGACATCCACATGCTTGAAACTATGTATCTCATATAACCCGATCTGCAATGGAAGAGTGGGCCAAGGTACCTTCTTCTTCCAGTGCAACCTAGCTATTAATCCTGCTGAAATGTGATATGCTACTCCCTGCATAACGAGTATGTCCAAGGCAAAATTTGGTAGAACATTCAAAGGCTTCTCCACATTGTACATTCATATGAAGGTGTTGGATGGTGAGGCATACCTGTGATCTATGTTTATCAATGCCTCCATTGCTGCCTTCGACATACAGGGTGGATCATGTTCGAATATCATCTTGTAAACCGGGGTGTCAAAATGATCAAACAACGGTGTGATGACTCCTCTGAAGCTACATTCAGAAAACATCTTACAATAAGTGTTCACAATAGTCTCTGCCAGTGTCCATGCCCACTTCAATCTTGGGAACTCCTTTCGGGCATAGATTGCATCCATGACGTAGGCAAACTTGTAGATCTCTTCTTGCATACCTTTGGGTAGTTGTCAAGCCCTTGTGACCTATTCCTTCAACTGATGAGCCAACATGCCGGACCAGTTGCATGCTTTTCCTTCTTTGGCAAGTTGGTCCAACGTAATCACCCAACTATGTGGGAAGGTTTTTGTGCTTTCTTGGCCATACAATGGACATGCAAAGATGACCAAGTATTGATACGCCTTCTGAAGTATCTTCATCTTGTAGATCTGGTTGGGTGTCATCTTGAATTTAGCTGGATCCTTTACCCAGTTCTTCAAAGTGTCTCTAGAGTTGGCATTACTGCTTGGTAAGTTGAAGGGTGTCTGCATGATGATCACGGGCTCCAGCATCTGATACATCTCATCATAACCTTGTGTCCTGAAGGTAGCAATCTCTGTCCCGCTGACACTTCTCAATGTCATCATCTCATGATCAGTGTGCGAGACAATCCAATGTATTATGTTCGCACATGGGAACATGGGGTATCTGCATGCAACCCGATACAAGCCGGACTTGTGAATGTTCACATATACTTGGTGGTCTTCGAGGTCTTCCCCAAATGTGTTTGCAAATGCATCATTGACCTCTTGCCATTTCACCTTGATGTCCTTGTCTACAGTTAACTTGGTATCTTCATAGATCGACATAATTGTAGACACTCGCTCAACTGCTGCTCCAGTTGCACTTCTGTCACTGTTCTTTGATCCTGCTCTCTTGGAGGCCATTGATCCTGAACTGCTAAGAGGTGGATGAACACTTGCTAGATTTGGAAACACAATGACATGCATGGTAAGAAATCTGTCAATGAAAACTAAAGAAAATTGGAGGAACGACATGCAACATACCTCGGAATTGACTGACAAAGATTGTGAAATTTCTTCTGGGAGGTTGGCTGACTAGCTACCAGAACTATGCAAAAGGCAGTATGGGCTGTCTGGGGAGGCTTGCTAACTATTGGATTTGCACAATGCACAATCCAGGATGGCCTGCTGGCTGTTGGAATTACAGAATGCGCAATTCCAGCTGGTAGTGGTTGCAGGCCTAGTGACTGCATTACGCTATTTTTTGGGCCAACAATCATTGTCCCTCAGAATTGTGCAATGCAAGACTAGAGGACAAATCCTGGGTAGAAATGCACATTTCTTGAGAGGAAGACAGAGCCTTCCCTCTCAGGATTGCGTAATGTTATCTTGGTGAGGCAAAGTTCGGGCGAAGGCTTCCAAGAGCTGCCGACGGGCAACTGAAAGCCAATGTGATAGTGAATGCATGGAAATAATCAGTGTAAGCAGGAGTGAATGATCGTGCATGCAAACAATGAATTAATTATTCAGAGAATGGGACAACATGCATGTGGGTGAAGCGAGTTGTTGAATCGGCGACCATTCATGAAAAACAATTTCATGGATGCGATAACAGCGAGATGATAACGAAAACTGAAACGGTGCTAGTAAAATCTAGTATGCATATAAATGATAGCAAGCATTCGCAGAAATCAAGCAAATAACACTCACACAAGCAAAAACACAAAAAGCGACAAAAATGATGCAAAAGGCAAGTTAAGACCACTTACCCGTGAATAGTTGAGCTAGATGTGTCGAAGTGTTATGGATGTGTTGTGGGATGTCAGAGCTCCAAGATCGATGTGAATGAGTGAGCTCTAAAGTGTCGAATAAATAAGTTTGAGGTTCATGATGCGTATTCCAAAAATCTAGGAAAAAGCGACACTTGGAGGAAAGGTTCTAAAACGATCTTTGCATGTAACCTCCAACTGCTAAAATAGGTCCCTCAAATCTATGGATTTTTTTTGCATGTTCATTTTTATATTCTGGGAAAAAGCAACCCATGCATGCAAGTCAAGTTTTTTTGGTCCCAAGTGGAACTGGTCAACTCCAACTACACATGCAACAGTTTGCTCAGCTAGGAGGAAAAAATGCGCATTTCTGGGAGGGAGCTGGGTTGGTTGCCCAGGAGATTTGCACAATTTCTGGGCAGAGAAACTGACTACTGCCCATGATTTCCCAATTCATGGGCTGAGCAGCCCTGCTGGGAGGAATTGCGTAATTTTCTCAATAAAGCTTGACTGGAATATTTGCGCAATTCTAGAGCCCAGCAAGCTGCTAGAAAAAATTGCACAATTTCTAGAGGGAACGTCGGTTTCCCTCTAGAATTGTGCAATTTCTTGAGGGAGCTGCTTAGCTTGCATCTGGACCAAGTCTGGAGAAACAACCTGTGAGGGGGGATGCAACAAGCTTTGATGGACAGGTTGTCATTCTACTAGAAAATCATTGAATCTTGTGTACTTGACGAAGCAAGGTGTGGTGCTGTGAAAGGTTGGTAGGGAGGCTCCAAAACAAAACTAAGACAAAATTTTGGAGGGTGGTTGTAGTTGCTACAACATAATCTTAATTTGATTTTGAATTTGGCTATTGAAATTTTGATATAAAATATATATATTAGAAGATAACATATATTATCATTATTAATTATATAGGAATAATAAGATTTAGGGTTTAGTAAGTTATTTGTGTGTTATGACATTTCTATTTTTTATGATAAATATGGGAAATTTTTTAATATAATTGTACTATTGAAAGGTAATATTTTATTCAATATTTTATTGGTGAAGGGTTTATTTATCATCAAAACATTATTATGTAAGGGTGAAATTTTAAACATAATGTTTCTAGACCAGAAGTATAAATATCCAAAACATACAAAAAAAAGAAGTGTGTGATGAGTAAAGATGAATCCAAATTCCAACCCTATCGATGGCTATCAACATAAGGGTTGATGAGTGAGATTATGAGCATCCCCCCACTCTGGTCTTATGGATGACCATCAAATAGATATCCATGGACCATCCTGCCCTAGATCATCCCTAAACATAGAGTCTCTTTCATTTGAAATTTGAAAGTCTTGGGTATTCAAAATTTGAAAGTTATTCATGATCCCTTCCCCATGGGTGCCAAGATGGGAAAAGGTTACAGATGAAGGAGACAAAATAGTATCAACTCATCATCCTGCTTCGAGCTTCGCAATGACAAAGATGAAAAGAAGATACTCTAGACAACAACAAATATTATCAAATCTCCCAACCCTGCAAAATATGAGAAGACGAAATATGCAAGTTGTGGGAGCTTAATGAAAGACTTGTTAAAGATATCAATACCTCACAACAAGATTTTAAGGCTTGTTTCTTACACAATGTAGGGGAAATGGAATCAAATATTCATATTCTTCAAGACGCCTTTCTTGCACAAGGTAATGGAAATGGAATAACAGATTCATATTTTTCAAGAGGCCTCAACAAATTTCGAGTCCAAGATAGATAATCATCAATTCATACAATAAGATAAAATTGGGGAACAACAGAGTGACCATTTGATGGAAATTGATAAGGAATTACAACAACAACTGGCAAAGAGGGATGAGGAATACAACGCTGAGATTTCTAAAGATGGGCAACAATTGCAGGAAGCCAAGGAGAGATCCACAAGATAAATTTCTGAGAAAAAACAGGGAAGTGTTTTCTGATAAACAAACTTTGGAAACTAGTGTTTTGCAATTAACAAATAAAATTAATGTAATGTTTGGCTAATTTGAGGCCACATTTTCAGCTTGGTAACTGGAAAATGATATAATTTTCTCAGATTGTAGCAACACGAAAGGAGAATGAGGAGATCGCTGAAATTAGATTAATTGAATATAAATCACAGAAGATGGATAAAGGAGAACCTTTTGTCTTCATTAGGCAGGACATATAAGAATTTATGCATTGAACCAAAGGTTTTTATTTGAAAAGATTGAGTTGGAATTTCAATTGAATGAATCCAAGGAGAGGATAGGGGAATTACTTGAAAATTTTGAATATGAAAGACATTTGTGGGATTCCAAAAAGAAAAATTTGCAAGGAAATTTTGTAGAGATGCGAATGAAGAATAATTCTAAGGGTATTGAAGGTGGATTGCTCTGTTAGAAAAATAGAGTGTCAAGTGCTCAAGTAGAGTCCTTGAAGGCCCATTTGACTGAGAATATCATGAGAATAGCTCAAATTCAAGGTGAAACAGTTCAAAATGAGAGGTTTCTACAACAATATGGAACAAACAAAAGTTGATTTGGAATCCATCTTGAATGATTCCAAGGGAAAGACTCTGGATCTGCTCATAAAAATTGGAGACAAGCAATTGTGGGTTGCTTAAAAGAATAATTTGGAAGGTACCATCCCAAAGCTGAGAGGAAAACATGAGTCAGGTTTGTGAAATGGGATCACTGACCCAAAAGAACAGAGAGCTAACCGTTGACGCAGAACTCATTAAGTTCCAGGTGAATGCATTGGAATATGATCTGAATTAATCCCGGAAGAGTAGTTTGGAATTACAAAAGAAAAATGAAGATGAGTGCCATTTGTGGGATAAGAAAAGGAGTAATTTAAAAAGTACTCTTACAGAGATGAAAAAATACATGAATATTTGATGTTACAATGGTTTAGAAAGAAAGCAATTGAAGAAAAATTACTGTCAAGAATGTCCTCTTTGGAATAAATGAAGGAATCTATTTCAAAAGGTGAGATAAAAATAAATAACTTAAGGAGTCAAATCACGTATTAGTGGTATTCTATGACCAAAATGTCCTCTTTGGAATAAATGAAGGAATTGTAGAAATTTTGAATAATAAACACATATTTAATGGAGATTATCTTGATCATGAACTATTGCAGAATACATACACAATACATAAGCTCCTCTACGTTGATCATCAATATAGCAACATCAATAACAATAAAACATCAATAACATGCACACATTAACACAGTATGTAACCTAGGGAAAGCTTACAGCTGAAAACCCCACACTATCTGTATATTAATGATTGAGAACATGTAACATTACAATAGACAATACTTCTCACAAGTATCCAACACTATCTCCACTTGTTACACACAATACAGCTCAGATCTGATCTCCAAATCTATTCCACTACTTGCTTGCCTTCACTGCTCAATACCTCCTCAAGAATGGATGAGAATGGTTGAACCAAACTCGTATTTACCTCAAAAGAATCACTCACACTGGGAATCACGTGAGCAGAGGCTCTAATCACTTGGTATTGGCCAATTCTCATTGGCATAACTCAATCCCATTGATTGTGCAAATCCTCATGCACAAATATAGTCACAACTGATAGCAATTTGATCCTCTAACACCTGTCCCTACTGAACTAAACATGCACTGACATGCAACTGAGTTAACTGATGTATTCTTTAGTTGCATTATGAGTTAATAATTAGTTTAACAACTCATCATTAGTTTATTTGCAGTTAGACTAATTACAAATAGTTTAACCAAGTCAAACTGAACACAACTCCATCAACTCCACAATCAACTCCACCAAACTCAACTGATTGAGTTCTAACTGAAGTCATACATGCAACAACTCAACTGACTCATAAGAAAAGCGTATTTCCTTCTGACAGCTGCATGTGCCACCTCTGTAGCTCAAACTGAAGTGC